>JACXGK010007970.1:13847-23903 GCA_016801125.1 Novumbra hubbsi
ATTGTCATGCTGAAAGACCCAGCCACGTTTCATCTTCAATGCCCTAGCTGATGGAAGGAGGTTTTCACTCAAAATCTCACGATACATGGCCCCATTCATTCTGTCCTTTACACGGATCAGTCGTCCTGGTCCCTTTGCAGAAAAACAGCCCCAAAGCATGATGTTTCCACCCCCATGCTTCACAGTAGGTATGGTGTTCCTTGGAGGCAACTCAGCATTCTTTGTCCTCCAAACACGACGAGTTGAGTTTTTACCAAAAAGTTATATTTTGGTTTCATCTGACCATATGACATTCTCCCAATCTTCTTCTGGATCATCCAAATGCTCTCTAGCGAACTTCAGACAGGCCTGGACATGTACTGGCTTCAGCACGGGGACACGTCTGGCACTGCAGGATTTGAGTCCCTGGCGGCGTAGTGTGTTACTGATGTTAGGCTTTGTTACTTTGGTCCCAGCTCTCTGCAGGTCATTCACTAGGTCCTCCCATGTGGTTCTGGGATTTTTGCTCACCGTTCTTGTGATCATTTTGACCCCACAGGGTGAGATCTTGCGTGGAGCCCCAGATCAAGGGAGATTATCAGTGGTCTTGTATGTCTTCCATTTCCTAATAATTGCTCCCACAGTTGATTTCTTCACACCAAGCTGCTTACCTATTGCAGATTCTGTCTTCCCAGCCTGGTGCAGGTCTACAATTTTGTTTCTGGTGTCCTTTGGTCTTGGCCATAGTGGAGATTGGAGTGTGACTATTTGAGGTTTTGGACAGGTGTCTTTTATACTGATAACAGTTCAAACAGGTGCCACTAAAACAGGTAACGAGTGGAGGACAGAGGAGCCTCTTAAAGGAGAAGTTACAGGTCTGTGAGAGCCAGAGATCTTGCTTGTTTGTAGGTGACCAAATACTTATTTTCCACCATAATTTGCAAATAAATTCATTAAAAAGCCTACGAAGTGATTTTCTGGATTTTGTTATAGTTGTCATAGTTGAAGTGCTCCTGTGATAAAAATTACAGGCCTCTCTCATCTTTTTCAGTTGGAGAACTTGCACAATTGGTGGCTGACTAAATACTTTTTTGCCCCACTGTATCTCCTGCATAAAAAAATATTAAATAGCTGGCGAAAAGGTGGCAACATTTCTTCAGCCTGGTCGAAGTCCCATGGTCGAAGTCAGTGCCATTACATTGTCACTGCATAAACAATACTGTAACTAGCAATCATTACCTAAACAAACTTCAGATCCGGCAGCCATTTGCATAGCCTCATTCTGGAAAGTTTGCTTACGTATTTTGCAAGGCAACCAAAGTTCAGTGTGGCTAGCTACCTTTCGGCCAGTGTGGCTATGTTTTTTGCCAGAAAAACTTGAATTTTTCCTAAACCTTCCAACGAAACCTTCCACAACACAAAAGCAACGAAAACAGAAATGGGGGCACATTTTGATACCTGTCATGTCTACAGAGTGCAAGAACTGTAGGAGGAGTTAGGGTGGCTATAAAAATAAATAAATATATATGTGACCTTACATTAAGTGGGGGGCACATAATTGGGGGGCACCACCACCTAATAAAGCTTTATAATAAAACAATACACATTACAATAACATTATACACATCATTATAAAACTACACAAAAACATGTCCTATTCTCTCATATATCACCCTTTCATGTTCCCCCAGGTGACGGTGCTACAGCGAGCCAGGAACTCAGGCAAAACAGAGACATTTTCCTTCCAGCTGGATGAGTCTTTGACCAATGTCACCATCTACATCACTGGGGATTCCCTCGCCTTCACCCTCAAGAACCCAACAGGTAAGGTTGTTAAGGTTGAAATTGGAAAGACAGAACACATTAATTTTCAGCAGGAGTATGGAGCTGAGGCTGGCTAGCTTTAGAAAGCTATTACACTCTGGTAGGACTCTACACTGTACCTTGTCATTTTGTGATAATGTCGGTTCTCCATCCTCAACCCTACTAGGAGTCACTCAGACAGAGAACGAGGCCAGTGGTAAACTTGGGGCCATCCAGAAAGTGGGCAATCTCTACCGGATACGCCTGGCCTTTAACATTCCGTCAGGATTGTGGGAAATCAACATGAACTCTAACCAGCCCTACACTCTCAAAGTTACAGGTGAGTTATGGCTGCCACCTAGTGGTGAATGTGAACTCGGCAAGCCGAATTAAACCGAACTGCTTGTTTTTAACTCTGTTTAATTGTTTATTCTGTGTTTGAAGTTAACATTCACCACTAGAGAGGAGCCATGAAACATTCCTGTAAATGCTGTTTTAAAAACTTTAACTTTAAATACTGTAATATTAGAATGGCACCAGGCAAAGCCATTCAGAAAGAAACCAGTTGTGACCTGGTGTGTTTGTGCTTGTGTTTTTATGTGTTTGTCCATGTAGGTCAGAGTACTATTGCCTTTATTTATAACTTTGTGGAATCCTTTGGGGGGCCTCATCCAGGATACGCCCCGATCGCTGGACGTCCACAATCAGGTAAAAACAACATCTCTGTTAAAATGATGTCTTTCTAGAAAGAACATTGAACAGTATTGTAATACTTTTGCTTGTTAGGAATCCTTCAGTTGCATAGTTTTTTTCCTGAAGGCCTACATGTTATCCTCTGGTTCATCCTCCCAAATGTTCATATCCACCTCCTTCTCCTTCCAGGTGTTCCTGCAATTCTGTTGGTATCAGTATTGGGCAGGAAGGGACCCGCCTCTGTCAAGGTGTCTGATGTTGCCTTGGTGACAGTGTTAGGGTCAGAGGTTGTTGGCGGGACCTTGGAAGACATGGGCAACGGGGACTTCCTGGTTACAGTAACCAAGGTCCCTGCGGGCGAGTTTGTGGTTCGAGTAAATGGCAATGACCTGGTTTCCAACACTTTGTTCCAGAGACAGTCGACCACTCAGATGTCTGTTTCCAATGTTATTATCTTGGTAAGGGAAGATGACACACATTTACATAATGTTAAATCAGGAAGTAGGCTACAGCTGCATATTGGGATATACAATGCTTATAAATAGTATTCACCTCCCTTTTGTTGCTTTTATATATGAAATCATGGTCAATATAATTTTGCTTTTTTGACAGTAATTTGCCAAAACAATGTCTTTAATACCAAAGTGAGAAAAGATTTTTACAAAATAATATCAATTATTTCCTGTTGTCTTGCTGAAAAATAAATCTTCTCCCAAGTCGTAGTTCTCTTGCAGACTGAGTCAGATTATCCTCCAGGATCTGGCTTCATTTTTCTGCAACTGTCTCTGCAACAGTCGTTGTATGTACACTCTCTCCCATACAGCTTTGACTGGTGAAGAACCCAGGCAACAGTTGTTGTATGTACAGTCTCTCCCATCTGAGCCCCTGAAGCTTTTAACTCCTTCAGAGTGGTCGTAGGTGTCTTGGTGGCCTCCCTCACGAGTCTTCTTCTTGCCCGTTCACTCAGTTTGTGAGGACGGCCAGCTCTAGGCAGATTTGAACAAGTGCCATACTTCCTTTTCTTAATGATGGATTTAACACTTATTTTACACTATATATTTTTAATGAATTGACATTAGTCTGTAAAAATCTGTTTTCACTTTGACATGAAAGTAGCTTTTTTTGAAAATTCTTGTCAGAAATTATAATGACCATGATTTCATGTACAAAAGCCACTAAAGGGGACAACATCCAAGGGGGGGTGATTACTTTTTATAGGCATTGTAGACCATAAGAAAATCCAATAGCAGAACAGTCAATAACCACTACATAAGTGTTGCAGTTCCTGTAAATTGTCCAACAATTTAATTAACTGCACATTTCCTAATCTGGACCACACCCACTTCTTAACAATACCTCTTCTCCATGTCCTCCCCTCCTCACAGGCCGTGGTGGACAGGACCATGGAGCCTGGTACGGCCTTCTCTCTTCCCTTCACTGTCATGACAAACAGCACAGGAGGCCCTTACACAATCAATGCCAGGAATGACAAAGACTTCACTATGAACTACCCTATCATGTGAGGAATATAAAGGGCCCAGCTGGCCTGATCACAGATCTGTTTTATGCAGGTGATCTGTTGACTATAACAGTTGGCGATTTCGGCACAAACAGATCTCGGGCCAGATTATCTAGGCCTACTGATCCTGTTCGAAACCAGTGTATTCTCTATCCTACATAAGTCATTCTCTTTTGACTGACAACATGTTGCTAATGCTAACTTCAACAGCCTTGTGGTGGGAACCGGAGGAAACGCCACAGGTGATCTGACCATCACAGCGCCCGCCAACACAGGTTCTGGGACGGACATCACCTTGACCATCGAGGCAGTGGCCCCGGGATCCGTTGACTCCAACTACGCCGTCCTGCGCCTCTCGGTCGTCACCAAGGTAACTGTAGTTTTAGAAAACCTTAGTATCTACAGATGCAGTATCTTATCTGCAAAGAAAAAGCTAAAAAATTATATACTTTCCTATTTTACTCCTCCTTTTTCTCTCTGTTTATTAATCGCTTATATAGAGCAGCATGGAAATAATACTGCAGCTTTAAAAATTTGTAATTCTCTTCCTCTTTTACTCCCCCTCTAACCCTCTAACTCTCTTTCTCCAGGTGACAGATTTCACTCCTCCTCAGTGTGAGGTGGTCAACGTTTCAGCGGCTGACTGTCTGGCTGCACCGGGGTTCTGCAACGGTTCCTTCTGGCAGCTCTCGGCTAACCTGACCGACGGCGTCAACGGCACGGGCATCGCCACCCTCACAAGTCGCCAGGGCATCGACAGCCTCACCCACACGGACCTGAAGCAGATGTTTGTAGCGGCACATTTCAACGCCTCCTGCTGCTCTCTGACAGTGGAGCTGGTGGCGGTGGACAAAGCCATGAATGCTGGCGTCTGTCGGTACTCCATCGTCCGTTCCTCTGTCCCGCCCTCCCTCGCCCTTACTCTGCCGTTATGGTCGTGTCTTCTAGTCTCCGCCTTCTTCACTACACCCTACTGGAGCCCAATGATCTGACGGGTCATGTTCTGACTGCCAGGATTTGATCTCTAGTCTCTTCATTGCCTGCTATGTAAATGTTTAGATTATGGCTGCTATGTTTAAAACACTGGGTGTAAGGACAACACATTTCAATTCTATCAATATTTTTAAAACAACACACATTATTCCATATTTGAGCATCCTTGAGTTTTGTTTTTGCAAATGTTTTGAACAGCTCTCCTTGTCTTCAGCAGGCATGTATTCCAAGATGGTTCTATCTGCAATTGTACCCCCTAATGAAACTGATTTACTAAAGGATTTTGATACTCTGCCCTTTAGGTAGCATTCTGTTTGGCCTCTGTTAAGGTGTAGTTCTTAGAGACCATCTTTGGTTTGGGTAGGTGGATGGATGTTGGCGGTCTCCTCTTATTTGTGCTTTAGGACCCCTGATATTGACTGGGACAAGGGGCTGCCTCTGAGAGGTGGAGTCATGCAGGCTGAATGGGCATTGGGTGAGGACAAGTTGGGCCAATTGAGCCAATGGGATCTGTGGGATCTTTTTCGTGGGATCTTTTTCGTTTGAATGACAGTGTATGGGTGCTTTCGTTTCGCTTTGAAAAGGATGGATTGGATGTCCTCTTTCATGGAACAATACATACTTAATCAATCTTTCCTTGTGAATGTATTTCATTTGTATAATCATGTAATAAAGAACAAGTAGGTTTTTGAAACAAGGTTATCGTGATGCTAATTTATCTTATGGCTTGCTAGCTAACTATAGACATAGGTATATTGCTCCATGGCTAACCATAATGAAAGATGGAGAATATGATAACTAGGTACACCTCTATTTAAAAAAATGATAAAGCTGGACTGGTAACTAGGTCTAATGCACACTTTTTGACATTGTTACTAGCTAGGATCGTACCATATTAAAGAATACTATTTTATTTTACTTAGATAGCAATAGATTGCTGAAGAGTTAGGAATGGAGCTAGATTGTATAGCTACTTTGTCGCTATCTGAGGGCTAAAAGTCTACCAGATGAATTACTGTCATCACCGTCATCACTGAACTTCATCTACTTACACATTTCGGACAGGGTTTCTTTTAGGCCTGCATGCCATTATTGCTTCCTACACTAGCCTAGTCTGAGTTCTGATTGGTGCATTTGTATTTTTTGCAGGCTTGTGATTGGGTTGCATATAGAACTTTATAGCTTCACATTTATTTAGAAAATCTAACTTAAAAAAATATGAAGAACCCACAAAATATTGATTATATACAACTAACTCATTTTTGACAAAAATGTCAGATAGAATCTTCTAGTCCCAAGGTCTCGATATGAGGATGTGTGTTGAGGATGGTATAATAAATTGGGAAGATTGATTGGAAAATGTGAGCACTTTTGGAGAACTACAATCCCTTATCTAAACAATGTTGTCTCTGTGCATATAACATTTCAATATAAATGTATACATTTATCATTTATCACTGAGCTTTGTGTTCGTACTCTCTAAGACCATGAATAAATCATGACAGTGGCTTAACTTATTGGTCATGTCCAAAGCACCCCATTTTGCTAAATCTAACAGAAATATTGTGTAGGAGAGGATATGAAATTGATAAAAGGCCACCGCCTCATTATGTGGTCTGTGAGAGCACGGAAAGAGCCTTTAAGGCAAGGACCAAAACAACCTGGTTCATGGAGTCATTTCTCTCATGGAGTCCCTTCAAAGATCGGGGAAGAAAAGCACTGTCAGAGGGAGTGGGCTGCTTACTACAGACTCCCCCACCCTTCCCCACCCTGGCAAAACCCCACCACTTTTCCACTCTGGCCTCAGTCCCGCCCTAAATGTTGTCAAAGCATCCGTTGTTCCCGGTTACGGTGTCAGCTGTCAAAGTGATCCTGTGACGCTTCATTAAAACCTCCTGTGAGGCTTCATTAACGCCTCCTGTGATGCTTCATTAAAACCTCCTGTGAGGCTTCATTAACGCCTCCTGTGATGCTTCATTAACACCTCCTGTGATGCTTCATTAAAACCTCCTGTGAGGCTTCATTAACGCCTCCTGTGATGCTTCATTAACACCTCCTGTGATGCTTCATTTACACATCCAAGAAATGTTTTACTTGACATGGCCAAGGGCCTATTAGCTCAGCTAAAGAAGCGACCTGATGTGTGTTCTGACATGATATTTTTTTATCTATATTGCAGTATTTAGCTGTTCTTCTAATAAGATGGCGAAAGTAGTTGAAATGTTCCTGGTTAGTAAACACAATTAACACAACTTCTCTTTTGTAACTAATAACAATGATAGTCTAGTATTAAGATTAGATATTACCTGTCATTACTGATGATGAAATAGAGCTGGTCACACATCAAGTTAACGGTCCTATTTGCCGTTCCAGCCGCATTGCGACCTTCCAGTAAGAGCGAGTATACAGGTGGTTTGACCAAATTATTCTCTTTTCTCAACCCGTCACACCTTCCTCATTGATGGACACACACACTGATCCAGCACAGACACTTGCTTCTCTTCTTTCTAGACTACCTTTGGTTCCCGGGTTTGAGAAAGATATTCATCCTCTCGGGTAACATCTGCAACATCGGGAAGAGCTAACGCAGAAGAGGCGGAGTAGAAAGAATGTAAAAGGACGGTGAGAAGTGGTCAGTCAGAAAGAGGGATTTGTAGGAAGTGAATACAACAAGACGAGGTAAGAATGTCTACAAGTTTTAAAATAGGAAATAAAAATGTAATATTTATGTCTGTGTGTTAATAAATAGCCTGTATATATTTTCAAAAGCGACAATTCTTTTTCAAATATATAATTAAAGAGAAATAAGGAACGGTTCAGTGATTTATTAAAATATGATGGTTAAAAATGATGCTATAATAATGAATTCAGTTATGTTTCTTTATGACAATTAGTACATACGACTGAAATTCTATAAATTATTAAACTAATACAAAGTTAACAAATAAGCAATAAGAAGGAGGGTGTGGTACAAAATATGGCTATTTTGCCTATAAGCATTTTTTTGCACAACGCATTGGTTGTATAGCCCATGGTATATTGGTCAAATACCACAAAACATCTGAGATTCAACCGTTAACAACATAATTGGAGGTATGTTATTAGAGAGCATATTTGTGTTCGTTTTTTGTGATATCTCCACCCACGTTTTAAAAACGTAACATAACAATCATTTTTCAATAATTAACTATTAAATACTAGAAGACAAAGCATTTAAATATTGAATTTGGAAGAATAATGTGCAGGACTAGAAGCATTTCTTGTGGGATTGACATTTTTTAAATAATACATAACTAGCTGCCCAAATCAGGTAAATTTTTCTGTTTACAATCTTTGTCAGGTTTCTTTCCTGTAAAAATAAATTAAGTAAAACTTTTATGTTACTAACCTTTCTGTGGTGTTTGAAAAGAGGAAGTTGAGATGGTAAAAACACAGACATTCTGCGTGGTTCCAATTCTATGAACATAATGCATTAACGTATCAGGGAACCTGTCATAACAAACAGCATTGGCTTAACCAGCCTTGACCATGCTTAACCAGCCTTGAACAGCCTTGGTATACTGCAACGAGCAAGAATTAAAGTTATGTCATGTTAGTTGCTAGTTAGTTGCTGACTAAATTAACTGTCAACAAATAAACTTGTAAAGAAGTTACAGTAGCATTCGCATACAAATAACGTTAGCTAATATATTCAACCCACAACATTAGCTACTGGTGCCCCCCTCACGTTCATGTTGTTCGTATCGTAGCCGTTTAATAAAGTGCAAAAGATTGGCAACAAAATTATCAATAATGTATCCTGTCATCGGACGGGATGATAATCGTTCTACCCCTATTTCAGGACCCTAATGGGAGTTTATTGACTTAAGTCAAAGGGTGAGTGGAGGAGATGAAGGAGAAACCCTGAAAAACATACTGGGAAAAAAATGGTTTGGGAGGAACAGAAATGTCACGACTGGTTCAGATATTAACATGGTCCAATTAGTATGCCAAGCTGAAAATACTATCACCGTCTGGCCCACCGTTGAACTTGGAATGTATTAAGCACAGTGTGATGTGATAACTGGTGCAGTGTGTCTTTCCACATCCTTCCGTGTGCTGTTCCACTGCCATGCGGGCAGAGGACAGAGGTGTGGCCATTGGACAAGCCGGTGGAGTGTGCTCACCTCCCCACAGCTCTCACCTTGACCAGGTGTCATCATTATCACCACCCCCGGGTTTCTGATAGAAATGTGGGCCTGTGAGGGTGGAAGGAGACCCCTCGCATTCTGAAAGGACAAAATGAAAAGATGATCTCTATTATATTGTAAACGAGCGCTGGACTGTCTGAGCTGCACTCTCAATGTCACAGTTGGCTCTCAGCTGATTATGCTGTCTACAGGTACAGTCCCTGACCGAGGGCCTTGTTGAAGTCCCAGTTGGATGTAGGAAATTCAAATAGTCAACAGAAATCATGAGTCATTTTACATCAATTTATAGCAACGTATCGTACTGGACTCAAACATTGTGATGATTTTTTTTCACACTGGTCTCTGATGACAATTGAATTCTAGCATTGAAAGAGTGTGTGTCTGTGTGTGTCTGAGTTTGTGTTTGGAGTATTTTATATATACTCCAAATTTCTGTAAGGGAGACAACATAACATTACTGAACTTTATTGAACTTTAGATTCTGTGATACAACATTGTAAACAGTGCAGCTAAGTGTGGAAATAAACAGAGTTATTCTGACTGAGGTTGAACACATAAAGAATAAACATAGAAACAAATGATACAAATGTTTGATGACAACGAAAGCATTCAGATCAAATTATTTTGCCAATAAAAGCATCTTACTACCAGTAATTGAGGGATTCCACTGACTCTCACATAATTCATAGGTCAAGGACTATCTACTGTACTGAGAAGGGGGATGAGTCAAGGACTATCTAATGTACTGAGAAGGGGGATGAGTCAAGGACTATCTATGGTATTGAGAGGGGGGATGAGTCGAGGACTATCTATGGTACTGAGAGTGGGGAATGGGTCAAGGACTATCTATGGTATTGAGAGGGGGGATGAGTCGAGGAC
>JACXGK010007971.1:8151-23800 GCA_016801125.1 Novumbra hubbsi
AGGTGGTGGGGGTCAGGTGGTGGGGTTGGTATTCCAACATTAACTCTGAGTGTGTGTTTTCCCTTCTTGCATTATCCCCCTCTGCATTCAACTAGCACTGTCTTTGTGACCCGCTATCACTTTTGAAAAGATAATGATTGTAACGTTACACAGAAAAATATTTCCGAACCCCAACCGCAGAAAACATAACACGAAAACCCCTCCCCAACTCTAACTCTCCCTTGCTCATTGGTTACAGGAAGCAGGGACATGCACGGGGGGGCTAAAGTTGCCCAGGCAACTTCCCGTATGCCCTCCTTCACTCCAGTTGCCCCTCCGAGGGTGAAAAGCCTGGTGGGTTGCCCTTTTCTCAGGTCAGAGCAGTGGCCCCTCAACATTCCTGTGCACGTCCCTGACCGGAAGTATATTATTTCAGTGGGGGAAAAAAACTAATGTTTGTCATTTTCTATGTCAACAATACGGCCTCTGGAGAAAGTCTTCAATATGAATTTATTATGTTTTCTGTGTGTGTGTATGCAATTTTAGACAATAAGAATTAAGACCCAAATTCATTGTTAATTTTCAAGGCGAACGAATACGATGAGATTATAGATTTGCATGAGTTTTGTTCATCAAAGGTGAGCAGACTCACCAACCTGTTGTAACAACAGGTTACAAGATGAATTGAGAATTTCCCAGGTAAGACAAATACATTAATTGGAGCACCTTCATGAGGGTCATTGAACTCTTATCATACAAGGTCCGGAACCAGCTGGTTTTCGGTTCAACTTCATTATTAATCGCAAGCACCCGGTGTTTTTGGTCCAATGCAATCCCTGATTATGGTGCTGCAAGGAATCAATGGATTGGACCTGGATTTAAGTTCAGTTTGAGGAAATTAAATCATATGAACAGGAACAACTATAATGTGGGCAAAAAAAGAATATCCAATAGAATTAATTTACAAAAATTAATCTGGATTTTATTTATGTCCGTGTAGCAGATATCCAACCGAACAATCAATTCTAAAGACAAGAGCGTATTCTGGGAATAACGAAAAGGTTTAGTGTGGTTTTAAGACAACATTTGACATCACATACATATTCGCCTTCCCAAGCTAAAATAAAGGTTTGAAACCCCAAGTCTATATGTTTTGTCTAGTTTCAGGGTAACCCTTAGTTTAATTGAACCAATAGGTTTAAATTATGTTTGCTATGTTAAATCTAGCCTTTGGAATTAATTGCACAGCAATTATTGCATGAATATGTGCTTTGTATGTGTTTCCTGATGTGAAAACCAGAAGAATGCACAGTTTAGTAGGAAAGGTTACTAATATTAGGTCAAAACAATGCTTCCTTAGAAGTTAATGAAATATTCACATTTGGCTCTGTTCATCACAACAGACATGCATGGAACTGTGACTACTGTAAGTACACTAGGATTTGGAGGTGCCTAGATTGTTAGCATTTTAATCAGCTGATGAACTTAACGGCCAATTTGTTTTGTAGAGGATCCTACATTTCAACAGAAGTCATTTGTCTTTCTGAAAATAACCAGAACCAACTGTTGTGTTATCTGTTTATTGCACCACCCATAAAGATAAAGACAACTGGCCTGCCTGGCCTGTGTGTGTTAATGATGTAGTAGAGATTGGAAAATACGTAAAGAGAGAGATAGAGGAGAACTGGATTGAGCTTGTACAGACCAAAGTAAACTAAATAGGACAGAATGATCCAAGCCCCCAATACATAGATTAAGGGTCTGAGACACCACTGAAGCCCCCCCCCCCCAATATACCTCTGCCATAGGCCAACCAGAACTAAATATATTCCAACTTTTTATGCCAAGAGGGATGTCAACTGGGATATAAAACTGATGTCAACAGACCAGTGTCAATATGTGATGTACTCACCTACATGGTCATAGTGGGGTTCTTCATTTTGTTGCAGTAGATTAACCTTTTCAGTTCTAGGTCAGATTTAGAATCAGACTCTTACATAAAATGTCAGAGCCTTTCACTTTTTCCACACTTTCTTACGTTAAGGCCTTGTGATAAAATATTTGACTCTAAATGCACTAATGCACTAAATGCATTTACTCATAAATCTACAAACAATACCCCTAATGACCAAGCAAATCAGTTTTTTTTTTATTCTTTGTAAATGTATAATGAATCAAACAGAAATTCAGTCTAGGCTTTGGCTGCGCCACTGAAGGACATTTGCAGACTTGCCTGAAAGCAACTACGGCGTTGCTCTAGACGTGCTGAGGGTCCTTGTCCAGTTGTAAGGTAAACCCTTTGCCCCAGCCTGAGGTCATGAGCATTCTGGAACAGGTTTTCATCAAAGATTTGTTTGAACTCTGCTCTGTTTATCTTTCCATCTATCCCGGCCAGTCTCTCAGGCACTGACACTGAAATAAATCCCCAAAGCCTTATACAACCGCCGTGCTTTGCTCTAGGGAGGTATTGGCCGGTCCATGACCGATGCTGGCTTTATTCCAGACACGATGGAGAGCTGCAGAGAGGGTTGTTCTTTTCTGGAAGGTTCTACCATCTCCACACAGGTCCTCTGGAGCTTTGTCAGAGGAACCACTGGGATCCTGGTCACATCCCTGACAAGGACCCTTCCCCCCAGATTATCTTGGTCAGGTAGATCTAGAAAAAGGGCTGGTGGTTCCAAGTGTCTTTCTTTTCAGAATAAGTGTTCTTGGGGACCATTCATGCTGCAGTGCCTCAACACAATCCTGCTGGGAGCTCTATATATCTAATTTCTACACCATGGCTTGGTTTTTTGCTCTAACAATGCATTGTCAACTACGGGAACTAATATAGATGTGCAGTTCTTTCCAAATCATGTTCAATGTGTTTAAATGGATTACATATGCACCCGAGCTCAATTTTGAGTGTCACGGCAAAGGGTCTCGATACTTACATAAATGTGGTAACCTCTGTTTTTAGTTCTTTTATAAATACGTCATTACTGGGTGTTGTCTGGAGATGGATGTGTACATAACCGATGTAAAACATAAAACCCATTATAAATACACTTACAGAACCTTGCATACTTTTTTTGTGTGTCTAATAGGCTTTTAAAACACATTATTTATGACAATACATTCAATACTGTATGGAACTGAGGGTATTTTCAGATTAACCACAGGTGATAGGAAACTAGCCAGTTAGGCATTTCGAACATGTGGACTTTTTTAGCCCACAACATACTTTCAGAATGACTACCAGGGATGGGAGGTTATAAACTGGAATAACTGTCTCAGTAACAAGTACAATAAATGCTACCACTTACATTTATGTTTAGTAAACCTGGGCTTTATGAACTAAGCAATGGACGCGTTGTTGGAGGATGGCTCACTATCTAAAGTGAAGTAACTTAAGAACAAAATAAATCACACCTTGATAATTGCACCCAACACATATAATATAAGTAGATATAAAGGATCCCATCTAATTACTTTTGGGTAGCTGTTTGTTATCTGTTTGAGGCATGTTGGGGTACTGTGTATCTATGTCATAGGGCCTGTGTGTGTGTGCGCGTGTGTACACTGAAGATGTGTTTGCTCTTCATGGGAAGAGAATGTTCTGCCCCACTCCCAACTATATACAACACTTACCTCATTTCCTGTGTTCATAGGTGAACTTCCTGTTCTCTGACCAAATGCTAATATTTACAAACAGGCTAAAAATATTATTTCATTATGTTTGTTAAATTTATATTGCTTTTTGTTCCTTTGCATGAAAACTGTTAAATAATAAAAATCGAGCACAAATCCCAGTTTGGTGAGAAGCAAGAAAGGTGTTTGGGTTGAGAAAACAGGAACAAAGAATGACCTCTGACTCATATTTGTCAGACTTGGGCTTTGCTAGAAAAGAGAAATTAGAAATACTTTTCTTTTTCGGAAGAAAGAAAGACATTGCTCAAGAAATGTCCAGCGTTGATATACCACCCATCATTGGGACTGCAGTAGGACAAGCGACAATTTGCCTGAAGAACATTTGCCCTTGTTGTAGTAATACCTTTTTTGTAGGGTGTCGAACTTTCCTCATGTCCTGTTTCGTTTCAACTCGGGAGGACTTGGACCACTCTTCGGGACACCAGGCCTGAAGGACTTGTAGCTGTCACAGTCCAAAGCCCTCCTGGCTGTGATTCAGATCAAGTAGCTGTCGATACCTGAGCATTCCAGTGTCACCAGTGCCTAACCTCGTGCACTTAATCACGCTGCTGACTTCGACCATGTTTTATAGCTTGATACATATATTTTATTATTATTACTGCAATGTAAACAATAAAAATACATTTATATGTTTTATCCCAGTGCTAGGCAGACCCTTAATCTAGCACTTTCTAGACTGTGCTAAATCAGGTGTACATCACACATTTTTCGTTGAATCGTGAATCACTTCCTAAGCCTTATTCCACAACACAATTGTATTCTATAGAAGTATTGAATGTAAATATAAAATAATCTGAATATTGATTTGTGCCACAGTTTTGCAGGTGACGTGAGACAAGAGCTGATACAAGCAATTGCTGTTTACGTAATTATGGTGCAACTCACAACATTACTTTTTATTAAATAGTTAAATATTTCTATAAATATCATTAGGCACTTTTCGTGAAGATACTTGTATTTGATGTGCCATATAAAAGCTTGACAATAAAACATTTTAGTCACGTAAATGATGGTTACATAAATATGGCGCAATACACATGAAATCCAACATAGGGGGTATTCACACTGGTTGAGACGCTTATTGCGGGTCTCTGCTAGTAAGCGTTTAGGCATTAGACGTAGTTAACATGACATTAAAAACCAGCCTGTATGGTCGCTCTATCCATATTCACATTAACTGTAATATTGAGTTCATCACGGTGTTCTCGAAGGGATTTTCCAGCACAGTAATACATGTATATGTTTGTAGTCAACGTTTAACTCAATAAAGATTGTATCTGACTGCTTGTATTTCTTTATATCTGCAGGAAAGTAATCAATGGCTCAATGGGAAGAAATTGAGAAATGGATGAATGTACATGAAACATCCAAGAGGACCAGTCTACACTGTGGTGTTAGAGAGCAGTGATGCGTGCTGAAGCTATCACCTGTAATAAAGTGTAACATATTATGATAATATACGTTAAGAGGTTTTAAAACAGATTGATAAGCATTCATACAAATAATCATAATTCATATGCCGTAAACAACAACTAGCAAGAAAGTCAACTAAACAATTTGTTTTCTGCTAGCTAATGTTAGGCCTATTTCAACTATTGAAAGATAAATAATGAAGTCCTGCACAATGTTTACTCTGACCTAGACTTTGTATTGTTTAAAACCAAAGAAGCAGCAGAGATGTGATCGTCTCCAAGCCCTGACTGGTCGACATTTAATATATAATGTTTTGTTGAAAACGTTATCTTAGCTGCTTATTTACCAGGGATATTAGCCAGGAATGAGAGTTTAAAAAAAGTTTTAATGAGTTATAATCCACATAATAACTTATCCTGTTCCAGACTTATTTTCTGAATCTGAAGCCCTGCGTTGCAACACATTTTCTAGCTAATGAGTCATACAGTGTTTTGGTTGAATAGACACAAAAAAGGAGTGGCTTTCCTGAAATTATATTTTATTGTCCTACTAGCAAGTGGAACCGGTCAAAATAAATTGGCTCTAACTCTTTGAAACCGTTTATCCTGGGAGATTGATTTGATTGTTATCTAACTTTTTTTTCAACACCCAGAAATGTTTAAAGGCAGAAACATGTGGGAATAATCTTGCAGAAAGATTTCCAGTAATTCCTTCAAGAAAACCAATCTATCTAATTTCTGTTGACAGAACTTTTGGACAAAACATTTTGCTCTTTAGTTTTTTAGGTTTGGTTTTGAGCTAAAGTTACAATTGGGGGATGAGATAGAATTAGGATTAGACAGATGTTTTAAGAATGTTTTAGAAAGTTTTGAGGACTGTCCCCATTTAAAAAGTTAAGGTAAACATGCGTTTATGAATGGTTCTTCCTAAAAACACAGTATTTCTCCCGGCTTGTATCAACGACACAATGGGTTGTTTTTACTTTTGATTGTATTCATATTTTTCTGTGTTTACTTTACTGTTATAAAGTGTTTTTCAAAAAGAAAAAAAAATCAGGAGGCCAAATACTTTTTCACCGTTCTGAATAAGTAAAATTAAACATTTCATGTTCAACTGGATAAAGATTCTGGGTGAATAAGGTTGCTATTGCAATGCACAAAAGGTACTGCAAGTGTACAAGCAAGGACACATTAAAGGAAAGCTTTGCACCATTACAGTTGGTACATTAAAGGATATCAATGCGACATCACACCGTGCCCCTTTGAGGCAATGAAAACAAAATTGAACTTGATCATGACAATACAGTATAAATAGATGTGTCTATTCTAGACAAGTAATACCATACCTTTTACTGGCTGATCAGGATTCCAGGGGTTCTCTCCAATGACCAGAACAAATAGCTATGATGTGTTGACACACAATTTCGCAGACAGACCAATTAGAAGTTCAGTCGAAGCATAGATATTTTATCAACGGATATGCTGTCACAAAATATATATGTTGTAGTAGGGTAGAGGATAGAGTGACATGACTCAAAGCTGCAGGGTTATCTGCGGGCATGCATTCTAACAACAAACACACCTGGAAATGAGGAAAGAAAGAAAATGTGGTAAAACCAAAGGGAATCGCTGTGTGGTCCTTGACGTCTCTTCCTGCTGATTATGCTACATCGTCTTCATTCTCTGCTCAGACAGTCAAACACAAAACAGCACAGTTAGTATGTCCCGATTCTCTTTGCCTCACCTGTCTTTTATGCTTTCCCTGACAAGCTCTGTTAGTATTCAGGTGTGTCTCGTCAGGGCTCTTGGCTGTGTTCAGTATCTCACACAGGCAACTGCAGGGCCAGATCAGAGAACAAAAAATGGCTAATCTGCCAGAATATTTACAAGCCTAACCATCAGGGCAGTGCATGTTGAAGTAGCGGATAGTCTTGAAACCATGTCCGCTATTAACACATTGCACATTGCACAGTCCAATAATGGCAAGAAACCATTGATACCCTAAACCCATCACACATCAAAAAGGTTACGCAGAAGAAAGGCATGAGATGGATGTTTAATAGCCCCGCAACCTCTCATCAAGGACGGGGTTTGGGAGTGGCAAAGCTGTACTGTACGGAGGATCCTAAGCGCCGTAGTGAAAGAACAGACCCTCACAGATGACAGTCTTCAAATGCTCATGCGTGAGGTTGAAAGCACGGTTAATAATCAACCGATTGCAAGCCCATCAGATGATCCACGTGAGATAAGGAGCCTTCAGCACCTAACCATGTGCCACAGTCCAACATGCCACCGGGAATCTCCAACAAGGAGCGATCCGAACACTAGGAGATGGTGGAGGCAACTGCTATCGATTTGTTCTGGACCAGATGGACTTGAGAATACTTGTCTTTTCTCCAGGAGCGAAGTGGGCAAGACTGAAAATACATTTCGAGGCTGAAGATGAGGTGTTATTAGTTGACAGTTCATCCCTACGTCACATAGATAATGGGAAAAAATGTCCATGTTATACCTTACTCCAACGGAACAGTACGTCAAGTGAAACTACAGCTTTTTGGGGAGACCTGTAAATAAGCTGTGCTTACTGAAATAAGCTGTTATAACAAGAGGATCATATTATTAAGAAATGTATAGAAAACCTACTAAACGTAGTAAATAAGGGTTATAAATAGGTAATTGCAGTCCCTTGATGAAAGATGTCTGTTAGTATTTGATCTAATTTCCTGCATGGTTCCTGCAGAACCATTAAGGGCCGGATATGTAAAAGCCACAGTGTGAGAATATAATAACTGACGTCATGGTTTGTTAGTGAGTTTGGGGGTGAGGGAACTGCGTTAAGCACGCATGTAGTTTTTCTACTGTCTACAATGTACTATAAAAACCTTTTTGTCAATAAATGTTGTTAAACTGAATTACATCTCTTGTCATTTGGGTCAGACTTAAGTTACTGTGCCTACAGCCTGTTCAAGTCTCAAATTTACATCCAAAAGAAAGGCCATTACACATGGCTATGTTTTTTGTATATACATTTAGGCTTTTTTTGCATGTGCTATGTATTATTATGGCTTTTTACTGAATGTTGTGGTGTTTATTGGGTGTTCACTTAATTGTGTTTCAAAGTGAATTGGAATTTTTCCGTAATCATAGATAGCAAGACAATTGCTAATGTAGGCTAATACTTTAGAAAGCAACGTTGGCATCATCCTATTATGTCAGATTGTTGCTTCTCCCGAGCTCCTGTGGGGGCCTGTCAACCTGTGTCCTTCTGACTCAGTCACTGATTGCATCTCTCGTTTCTTTCTGTCAGCGGATTCCTTCCCTACAATTCTCCAGAACGGACCTCTGGAAATGTGAGACAAACAGACGATCCATATTGAGCTCAACTGCTTTAGATGGTGAAGCCAAGGGGTTAATGATGCGTTACAAACCGTATGGTTGGGACTAGTAATATACTTAGAATAACTTTTCATTGATTGAGGGTTTATGGTTAGCTACATCTGCTAGTCTGTTACTATATTTTATTTGTTCATTTATTATTGTCGGGTGTTGTGTGAAGATTGACGGCTGTATTCAGAACTGTAATCATTTACTAATTAAAATGGCAATGAGATTGTTACTGTGCTTCAAGCAAAAGTATAAGCATGAATGACCAGAAAACATCTGCAGTTGTTCAGAGTGACTGAGATTTTCTGCATTGGAACTTTTCTTGCACGTCAGGCAAATCAGTTATGAGTCATTTAACAGGGAACTAGGCAGAAGCGCCTTGTGAAATAACATGTAGGGAAGGGCTTTAGTAGAGCCACACACTTTGTCTGAGAAAAAGTGAAAACAGTGTTCACGTTGAACCCAGAGGAAAAGGAGAATATTGAAAACAAAGTGGTGTACATGTATCAACAGTGCTATTATCAGTGCAAACATACATAATCTACTGTACCTAATATACAGTGCCTTCGAAAAGGATTCAGACCCCTTCACTTTCTCCATAGCTTGTTTTGTTATGGACTTAATTAATCATTGATAGGATGTATTTCATCTACACACAATAGGCCATAGTTACAAATTATTACCACATGCTTTAGGGAAAAAGTTAAATAAGGGTCACTCAATTAAATTTGCCACAGCTGGCCTCCGATCAAATTCCCGAGACTTCTTAAGAATTATTAAAGGACACAGTATGCATCTGACATTTATTTGTATTGTCAAGGCAATGGATCTGAATACTTACAGTACCAATCAACAGTTTGGACTCCCAAAAGAAAAAGCTGCTGTTATGTGCTCAGCATATGAGGTAACTCCATCAAGACTGTTGGAACAGCATTCCATGTCACTACCCCATGAAGGTGTTGAGAGAATGCCAAGAGTGAGCAAAGGCATCAATGTCTAAAAAAACTAAATTGTTTTGCCATTATGCGGTGTTGTGTGAAGGATTATGACAAAAAATACAATTAATACACTCAATTATTATTAAGTCTATAACACTGATATATATCTCAACCCGAGCCATAAAGTATTGAAAAGGGTTCCTCATGGTTTTGTGTGTGTTTGTGTTTAGGATTAAGTGTATGCCTGTATGTGTGTGTGTGTGTGTGTGTGCATGATCAGGAACTAATGTGTGAGGAGAGAAAGTCCAAAGAAAATGAGCTGTAGACTTTGCGTAACTCAGGAATGAGAAAACATGTCACAGTCGATACACCATTCCTGCCATGGCAGACTTGAATGATTATCACTACATAAACAACACAGCAAACGGAGGGATTGTTGAACATAGGTTGAGCACACAGTGTGAAACGAGGCATTGAAAGTTTGATTGGGACAAATGCATAGTGTGGGGGAGCGGATCATGTGATTGAATTGATCAGTTGAGAAAATGCCTTGGAATAACATTGGTAATAGATAAACCAGACGCTAAAGAGGCAGATAAGACATTATTAAGGCTCGCACTTACATGAAACCAGAACAGAGAGTGACAACCGACGTAGCAATTGGAGGAGTTCTCTTTGTATTGTACAGAACTGAATAGAACTGACCAGCCGGATTTGAAATTGGATTATTACATCAAGGCACTGAACGACAAAGTGAGATCGAGAGAAAGGGTGGAAAGAGAGATTGAGAGAAAGATGTGAAGAGCGAGGTAAAGGCAGAACAAGATAAAGAGACATGTATTAATGTCCTTCTTTCATGTAGGGAAATCAAGCAGACACATTGCACTCTTTTGCAGCCGTGCCACGTTTTTACAAAATACAACACAAATACAACATTCATAAAATGCGAGCTTTCCAACACTGAATGTACCTAACCTATTATTTGGGCCATTTACTTTACAGTACCTTTTGAGTACCCACTGCCCACAGACATCTTGGTCCCTATTAGTAGCAAAGGGAGATTTCATTTTTGATTCAAGATCTAAGAAACCTGTAGAATGTTACTTGCTACAGATGATCACGGTATATCTCAGTAACCAGAGTGACTGGGAAGCCTGGCTACCAGCATAAATCACATCTTGTTGTTTTATCACATTGTAGTTGGAGGTCTTTAGAGAGAGTTATGAGAAAGCAAATCTCTTCTAATATTTTCTTGGGTGCCCTCCAAGGTCTGTAGACACTGAAGTTATGGTCTGAGAGAGACTCAATCACCCTGCATGAGGTCATCAGATTCGGCTCGACATCTTCTGCACTAATGTGGCACACGTTTGTCTAGAAGTCCTTGAATTTAGAAGCATCCATAGACTTGCCCGTAAAACATTTCTATATTATTTTATTTTATTTTACTACTCATTATCATATTCAATGCAAGGTCAATTGCATTGGCTGTAGTAACAAGCCTGTTGCACGGTAGTGGCAGATGAATGCATGGTTTCTGAAGGCTTCATCTCCTACTGTAACAACAGCCCCACAGCCCCACCACATGGACAACTCATGTCCTTGCACCTCATCTACAGAGTGACGCAATGTGATGACTTCTATGTGTTGTCTGGAATGACTAGTGTCTACTACTGCTGTATTAACATAAGGATAGGAAAGGACTTTTTGAGGAACTCCTTACACTTTCAGACACCTGTAAGCCAATTAACTAAAAGTGCCCCAAGAACACAGTGGCTCCCATCATTTCTAAATGGAATTCATTTGGAATCACCCAAACTCTTCCTACAGGTGGTCGCCCAGCCAAAATAAGCAACCCTTGGTCAGGGAGGTGACTGAGAACCTCATGGTCACTCTGACAGAGCTCCAGAGTTCCAGTGTGGAGATGAGAGAACCATCCAGAAGGACAAACACCTCTACAATTCCGAAGGGGGCCAACGGAAGCCTCTCCTCAGTGAGTGAAAGGCACATGACAGCCCGCATGGAGTTTACCAAAAGCACTGTCCAACAAATTGTTTACCAAAAATACTTTATTTTAGATTTTCTGTAATGATGAAAGCAAGTTTGAACACTTTGTCCTGAATACCAGGTGTCACACCTGAATAAACCAGGCACCATATACAGGTTCCCTTATGATTTGGGTTATAGCAGTTAAAAAGTAAAAGGTTTAAGTGAATTGTTATCTCTTATCTCTGTGAATCTGCTGAATCTCTATTGACAGTGAAAATCAACTGACCCAATTCCCCACCAGAGGATGCTATAACTCTGTTTCAAAAACACTCCCTAGTCTTAAACCACATTGTTCTCTCTGAATTATCTAATTCAGCTAATTAGAAAAAGAGGATTTTGATCATTTAGCCTTTGAATTCTCTCTGTTTATGGTCAGGATATCACAGAATCACAGATTCTCTTTACCAGGATCACACACACACACACACACACACACTATGGATGTTGATATAGCGTTCAGGGCCTCATATCTTCCTACATATATCAGGACTGATGTCTCATCTGGTCCTGTCCAAAAAGTTATTACACTAAATGTCAATCTCAAATGTATTTATATAGCATATTTAACACAACCAAGGCAGGCATAGTGGTGACCAGGATAAACATGTAAAATACCTAAAATACACAAATACAATGTTTGGAATAAACTAAATAAATAAATAAGAAATGAAACAAAAACATCAGCACAGTAAAATAAATCAGATGTCGTGGTCAGCGGGGATTTAAAGACAATGTAAAAAGGTGTGTCTTTAGTAGTGACTTGATGAAAATGATTTGTGGTCTGCGCAGCTGGAATGAGGAGTGGTGAACGGGTCCAGAGGATGGGAGCACACACGGCAAAGGCTTGGTTACCTCTGTTTTTGTGCCTGGATCTCGGGACACCCAAGAGCATCTGGTTGGGTGTTCTCTCTCTGTTCACCCCCCACCTCCCCCGTCTCCTATTCCTCCCTAGGTTTGTTCCTCACTCTCACATTCTCTCTCAGCACCTTTCTGTCTACCCAACCCCCCTCTATGTCCACCACCTAGTACTGCCTGTACTCTTACACATGCTATCGAGTTTTGCAGAATAAGAGAGTGAGGCAGAGAGAGGCAGAGGTAGAGAGGGAGGCAGAGAGAGAAAGAGAGGTAGAGAGGGAGGCAGAGAGAAGGAGAGGGGGACTGCAATGAAACACTATATCAGCGACTCCGCCTCATCATCACTGTCCTCTGGAACACTAAGTAATGAACGCTTCATTCTGACACACTGGGAACATTTTAAGGTTCGTAAAATGACTAAACCGATAGTGGTTGATTGTTTTGTAAATAATGGAATAGGTTTAGTTAAAAAAAAATATATATATAGGGGGAAAAGATGCCGGACGTTACCTCACCTGTAAAAATATACATTCTTCCGATGAAAGTAACCAAGAAATGGTTGTGCTTTGAGACATTCAAACAACACGGGTTTCATAAGTAGAGAATACAAACAGGGATGGATATTGTAGCTCTGAGGTACAGCTGTGCTTCGTCTTTTTCCAGTCAGTGTCAGCTGAGGTTGCAGAACTAGAACAGCCCGTAGCTCTGCCCCGTCAACCCATCTCCGCCCGTTTTGCCAGTCCAATCAGTCCAGGCAAACAGATCTCTGACTCTGCCCAGTGGAAATGTCCTCCGCTCAGAGCTGCAGACAAAACACTGAGTTCAACAAGAGGCCGGACAGGCATTGAGGGGACGCATTTAACCCTCGCTTGCATGCACACGCCCACAAACACATGAGATGTGGCGGAGAGACTGTGAGCCTTACAGATCAGAGGGGGTACTTATAAGTATTTACACTGAACGTTTTTAATGTTTTACTGTATGAAATGGTCAGGTTGGCGGGACATGTTAGGCTTTTGTAAGGTTCCCTAAATCAGTGTTTAGCACAGTTCACCACCGTAAAAGGGGCCGCTAGGTAAATACTGCAAATGCAATTGAATTGAGACGGTAGTTACCATCGTCCTTATGGAGAGTGTCCTTGTCTTCAGGATCCTTGGCACCGGGCTAAATTGGATATTTCATGGCTGGTAACAAGATGATGTCTTTAGAGACCTTGAGGTGACAAGCCATGCTTCTACTTCCCTGTACCTACTGTCTCTATCCTCACAGAAACTGTACTGAGATGGTCAAGGATCTATTATTAACATCCCTTTCCTCTCGATGGCTTGGGGGGGGGGGTGTGCGGAAGGCGCTCTTCGTTGCTGATGTGACCCTTTTGTACACAGGATGTGCAGTTGTGATTCAAAGACAGAGGTCCACGCGATATCAGGGCTACAAGGATGTAGGTATGTCACGGTACCACGCATGTAGGGGTTAGTGGGGAAGATATACCAAGGGACAGTATGGTAGCAGGGAGCATAGCAACACACCAGAGATGCAAATTGAGAATGTCCGTACTTGTGAAGCGGTGAACAACCTAACACTGCGTTTGTATGTCAACATAGCAATACCTGAA
Organism: Novumbra hubbsi; assembly: GCA_016801125.1. Taxonomy (NCBI): domain Eukaryota; kingdom Metazoa; phylum Chordata; class Actinopteri; order Esociformes; family Umbridae; genus Novumbra; species Novumbra hubbsi. The sequence goes on from JACXGK010007971.1 coordinate 22,071, forward strand.
AGTAGTGTTTACTGTTGGTCTGCTGGTTGTCTAGGCATGATGGGAACAGACAACGTTAATCACACTACTGTCCTTTTCTCTTTTCTCTTTGTTTCTGGGTGTCAGCATTTAGCGATGGCTTCAAGAGCACTATTACCCACAATCCCATCCTCACTCCCTGCTGCGCACCGTTAATCCTTTAACCTCTGACCCCAAGATAAGGCTGGGCAGATGGCTGCCCACTCAATCAAACAAATGTGAGAAAAAATGCCAACTTAAAATAGAGACACAAGAAATGTAATGAGGACAAAGGGGACAGTGGTGAGAAAATAAACTCCCCAAAGATCTGCCCTTTCATCTGCCGACAATAGAAACACAGTGTGCTGTGTACAATTACCTCTATGATAATACAGCAGATTACATCTGTAAAGTGCTTTTCACTGTACATGAAATACAAATGGCATACAAAGTAAGCAAATATGAAGTGGAACAATTACTCGTTCAAAAACACCACTACATAACATTAAAGTAAACAAAGAGAAACATTCATAAAATGGAAAGTAACTAAATGTAACTGATTATTTAAACTTTTGTAGACAGTTATGTAATTTATTCAAGTGTAACCAGAATAATTATTGTGTAGATTTTGCTGCTTTTTTTATGCTTTTCATTTTTCTTGCAGTCCAGCCCTGAGGTGACACATATATTATTGTGAGTGTTTGCTCTGCAGACTTCCGTTCCAAGTAGGTTTTGATTTTGTATTGTACATACCACCCTGTGCAATTGAAATGAATTATACTCTATGAAAATGAAGCACATTTTGCTTTCTATGCCTTTATAAACCCCTTACCAGCTGCTTTAATGTTAGCTTGCAAAACAAGCAGACATCTTCTGCACATCTTTATGCAGACTTATCGGACCAAAGTAGAAAATATGTTTAGAGAATTTTATCAAAACAACTGAAGGTTCTCTAAAAGGTCCTGAACCCAAGGCTTAATTACTTCACTGCTGTGTTTTGATATTTGTGTTGTGGAGATTCATAAGCGGGAGTAGATCAGACAGGTTGGCAGGTAAATATTTTGAGGAACAGGAAGTCAATAGTGTGAGCTAGAACTGAGTGATGTAAGCAGACGTTTTTTCCTTCTAGATCTTTGCAGCACCGTTTTAAATGTATTAAAGGAGTTTACATACTGGCCCCTAAGTAGCTCATTTCCATAATCAATTCTGAAAGAAATAGCGTGGATAGGCATTTCTGCACCAGCAGTAGGGAAAAAGGTTCTTGGGCAGAAAGAATAACAGACGTAAATGATCTGTCCAGATAAGAGTGGCTGTTTATGGCAGGACAGATGACTGGGGAAAGGGCAATGATGTGGCCGTATATGACAGGACAGATGACTGGGGAAAGGGGAATGATGTGGCGGTCTATGGCAGGGCAGATGACTGGGGGAGGGGAATGATGTGGCCGTATATGACAGGGCAGATGACTGGGGAAAGGGGAATGATGTGGCGGTCTATGGCAGGACAGATGACTGGGGGAGGGGAATGATGTGGCGGTCTATGGCAGGACAGATGACTGTGGGAGGGGAATGATGTGGCGGTCTATGGCAGGACAGATGACTGGGGGAGGGGAATGATGTGGCGGTCTATGGCAGGACAGATGACTGTGGGAGGGGAATGATGTGGCGGTCTATGGCAGGGCAGATGACTGGGGGAGGGGAATGATGTGGCGGTCTATGGCAGGGCAGATGACT
>JACXGK010007972.1:0-23620 GCA_016801125.1 Novumbra hubbsi
GTACAAAGATGACAACATGGAGGTCTTGACAGAACACATTAAAGCTAAACCTAAAGCTATCGATGTACAAAGATGACAACATGGAGGTCTTGACAGAACACATTAAAGCTAAACCTAAAGCTATCGATGTACAAAGATGACAACATGGAGGTCTTGACAGAACACATTAAAGCTAAACCTAAAGCTATCGATGTACAAAAACAGGGAAATGACAACAACTGGGCAGGAGCCTCCCTTCCTCTTTTTGAAAAGAGATAATACAATAATGGCTATAAACATTTTAGAGATGTTTACTGAAAAAGAAACATTTCTATAATTCATTGTCCTTGTTCAAGGATGACAATGCTGAAAGATAATAGGTAGTAGTGACTGACTAGTGTTAACGAAGTTTAGTTCACTTAAACAATATCTAAAATGGTGCCCTCTATAAAAGGCACTCATTTTCAAATTTTCTTCAGGCTAGGATCCACACACCTCTGGTCAAAAGCACTGCACTGTATAGGAAATAAGATTGCAATTTGGGACAATCGGTGAGCTCAGAAGCATTCCAGCTCTCTTTCCTGCCTAGTCCAACCAGAAACGAATACAGAAGCCAACCTGGAAATGGTCACAGCAGCTTCCTTTAAAAACCAGGAAACAGTCAGAACCGCTTCCTGTATAAACACAAAAAGTCTCACGGCTGTCTAAAACCTCTGCAAAAACATTGGAACACTGTCAGGGATTCCAATAATGACAGCAGACATTTTGATGACCTCATCAAAATCAAACACTTTAATATTGACCTGAAGCACTTCAGTTGCTATCATTGTCTTTCCATTGTGCTACAGTGGGATTAAGCAGTAAACGCTACGCAAGACCAAGGTATTCTAGGCTGCGGACATATCCCCTCTCAGGATCCTGAGGATACGGTAGAATGGGGTTAATAAACAATCATATTACCTAGATTTCATTTGTCGTGAAGGATTTTATCCGGAAAACGTCTAGGGGAACTGAAAAAGATGGTGGTCAAAAAGCACTGAGTCATGAAACAAAAGTTTCCTAAATTGAATATCCAGGCTGAAGATATGCTAATTCTGCTTTTAGTTATCCAGTTAACCCCCATTGCTCTCCAGGAACTCACCGTGGCAACCCACTTCAGTTTAAAGATGAAGTTGAATTTTGAGCGCCATTGACGAGAAAAATAACATAATGCTTTAACCACAACGAATTAAAAACAGCTTTTGACACAGAAATTGCATTTTAAACTTTTAATATACATCAATCAGCTTTATGCTATGAGCCCTGGCATGTCATTACTTCTTTTGTCAAATAGCTTTGCACCTTCAGTAAAGCACATTTTAACTTACAGTCTGATTTTGAAGCAATACGGAAACCACCTTAAAATAGGCATTAATGCTAATTAAATAAAATACATGTTATTCTCCAAGAACTGAAAATAAAATGGAACCTACTAGCATGGATGGGTCATAAATTATATGTGATCTTATTAATATCTTGTTATTTAAAGATTAGATTATTGGATACAAAGATGTGCAAACAGCATACCACTGTGATCACTGTTTATCTCAGGTGCAAGGTTAAGAACCCATCACTGTTCATCTCTGTTGACAGGTTAAGAACTCATCACTGTTCATCTCTGTTGACAGGTTTAGAACTCATCACTGTTCATCTCTGTTGACAGGTTTAGAACTCATCACTGTTCATCTCTGTTGACAGGTTTAGAACGCAACACTGTAATTTCTACTAAAAGGTGGATTTTGGATCTGTAAGTAATGAGCAGCATTATCTTGTTTATTTACTTGCTGAAATATTCAGCATATCTGATCACTTATCAAGGTCTGTATGCTTTATTTATGTTTATAGACATAAATACAAATATTGTTTAATGCATGAATAACGTAGTAATAATAATGGTATACCTGATTAAATCAATAAAGTAGTAATAATGAATAGCTTTCTTTTCCACTGATAACTGGATGGTGTATATCTGGTTAGGTGTTTCTTTTACACATTATAGTTCAGGATACCTTTAACACACACCTTCTGCCCACACCCCCCTCCCCATTCAGCCGGACACACCCCTCCCCCTCCAGCCGGACACTCCCCCCTTCCCCTCCAGCCGAACACTCCCCCCCTCCCCCTCCAGCCGGACACTCCCCTCCCCAGACCACATTGTTTCTGTCACAAGGCGAGTAAGGAGTAAGGAGAAACAATGTCTCAGTCAAAAGATCTGCAAGCCTTAATAATGCCAGAAGCAACTAAGTTCCTGCTCTTCACAGCATCTTGTTTCCTATGCAGTGCAGTAGATTTGACCCGGGCCCAAGGGGGAATAGGACTCTAAAACAGAAGTAGGTGATGTTAAAGGGAACAGGTTGTTATTTGGGCCACATATCCCTCATGGAGAGCCGGGGGTGAGATTTGAGGGAGCTGAGATCACAGTCACTTGTGTTTGTCCCCACGTGGCCTAATAACATCACATTTGGCTATGCAATGCGAGGAGAAGGTGCATGCATTTCCTTATGAACTGTGCAGCTCACTTGGCAGTGCAAGTTGATGTTTGAGTTGTGTTTATTTTAACTGTCTGCTCCAAAATGTTCTTATTCTAAATGTGGTGTTTCAATCAACACTGCATATATTCACACCTTACAAAGGAAGGCCAGGTGTTAGATTATTCTATTTGCAAATGCAGAAAAAAAAATTATCTATGAAGAAGCTAGCTGGCTTCAAGTTTGAAGAGTTTTCCATGCAGTATAGGACTTTCACTCACAGGGTGTAGAAAACCACTTAGTTTGTGTGCCTGAATGTCATAAAGACAACAGACTGAAAAGGGCCTCAACTTGACATCGGCACCTGTTGTCTCCACATGGACTGACGATTTAAAACGAAGAATAGCCGTCAAATAATAACAATAATATTAGCTTGTGTAATGTAGCAGATGTCTTTACCCAAAGCCATTAACAGAAAGTGGAAACGCACCACTGATCCCAGTCTCAAGTTTGATAATATGTTGCTAAAATATGCCAACTGAGCAACACACACTGTCATGTTTCTGCATTATGACAGGTTGCTATTTCATAGATAGGACCTCCTGCTGGTTTGTCTGCATTTTATTATAAGACGTTTTGCAGATGATTTCATCCAAGTGGGAGATAAGATACAAACGTGAGCTAATCCATATTTTAGTCTGTGACTACAGTGGGAATCCACCTCACTAATCCATATGTTAGTCTGTGACTACAGTGGGAATCCACCTCACTAATCCATATGTTAGTCTGTGACTACAGTGGGAATCCACCTCACTAATCCATATGTTATTCTGTGACTACAGTGGGAATCCACCTCACTAATCCATATGTTAGTCTGTGACTACAGTGGGAATCCACCTCACTAATCCATATGTTAGTCTGTGACTACAGTGGGAATCCACCTCACTAATCCACTGTTGGAGCACCGAGGCTGTGCTCCTAAGAATATCCACAGTAAATAAAATCTGGCATTTACATTTTATTGAAAAGAATGTGGGAGACCCGTGCAAGGCTAAAACCCTCCTCATGCTATAATAACGCATGGTGAGTAAATGTTGATATTATACGGTTTCACTTTCAGCATCAGTATCCAGGTGTGCTTTATGTCGCCACAGAGCCTACCTAACGCATGTGTTTGAACAGAACTGAGGACAGCCTACCTAACACATGTGTCACCACAGAACTGAGGACAGCCTACCTAACGCATGTGTCACCACAGAACTGAGGACAGCCTACCTAACGCATGTGTTTGAACAGCGATACGTTTAGCAGGAGTATTCTAACATCAGATGTCGGTTACATCATTGTCTTTCACCCATCATGCAATCGTATTTATTGTAATGTGACCTTAGTTGGAGCTAGCAATAGGAAGTCTGTTGGTTGACAGAAGTCATCTACATCATTTCCTCTGTATATTTCTTGTATATGGCCCAGTGAAGATTGTATTCAGGAGATAATACAGGACTAGTGAATGTATATCTATGCATCTCATCTAAAGACAAACCTCATAGCAACGGAAATGCTTGTTTGGATAACTTCATAGTGATAAACAGGTTTGCAAGACAATATTACATTGGGATTTCACTTCACTTGTATTCGCACATAATGTGGGTTGTGTGTAGCAAACACAGTGAACTAGATCTTAGGATGATTAATATACTTAATTTCCGGATGAGGTGTCAGATTTTCAACAGGTTATAAAGACAGAGCAGAAGGAAGCAGCGCAGAAATTAGACTGCACAGTGTTTATTAGTGCATGGTTCAATATTTGCTAAATATTCAATATTTATAATATTTCGCGCTAATATGTTGTCTTGAACACAGGTATCAGAATCAGGAGTGTGTTTATCAACAGACATATAACTTAAATAAAGAACGCTTGGATTCATATTATTGTGAATACTTAGTATGTGGGTAATAACAGACTGCTATGTTTCAGGTAGGAAACACTACTCATGCTATTTAACATGCCTCCCTTTTCGCTGATTGGTGCCATGGAGACATTGAAATGCGTGTACAATCACGGAAATCCCCCCCGGGGGAAACTCACCCAACACCTCAACCAAAGATTTGTTCGTCAACTCGGGCTCTTCGCCTATCATTCAATGCGTGCTTACTCAGCCGTCAATAGTCCAACAAATCGACGTTTAACTCAGAAAACCGACTTGTTTGCAGTTTGTTACCTTGTGTTTGTTACGTTACATTCGGACACAAAGGGAGAGGGTCGAGCGGTCAACAGTCAAACCGCGAGAACACTGTCTTTTGTTTCTAGGAGGTAGCCTAACTCCTGCAGCATGGCAGACCATTCGAAGTTGGAGGTGGCTTCAAACCAAACCAAAAGAGCAATTATTGTTAACGATTACAAGTTGGCTATTAGGCTAAAATGAAGGGGGGGGGGGGCGTTATAGACTATGACTATGTTATTAAGTTGACACATGTAGATATTTGTTAATTAAACACTGTAGCCCAAACCCAATCCAACAGTTTGATTATGGGTCGTATTAAGTCTTGGTTATTTAAAAAGGTATATAGAATTGGAGGCAACCAGATTATCTATCCCGTCCCCTCCGCCCACATCGTTCTTTTCCCACGCACACGAGTTGTAAACAATGATTTAAAATAGGACCTATTTTTTTCCTTAAAATATATAAAACATCAAGTAGGTTTAGGCTTTTAATATTCTATATTATTATTTTATTTGAATGCAAATTAGTTATGACGATACTCTCAATGATGCTTTATAGCATTATGTTGTTTTCGCGAACAAGACAGAAACGCCCCTTACATATCTTAAAATGGCAGCATATCTTAATCTAATGTCTTGATTCGTTAATTTCCCGGTCCCCGTGTTAGCATACTATTTTTACCTTCAGTATTGACAAATATGCTTGAAAAACAAAGACATGAAAACGCTTAGGCAACTGGAAAATGTAAAGAAAAGGGGCAATTTTCTATCACTTCCTCCAGTCTAACTCAGATAATGAAAAACCAAACATCCATGCGCATAAAAACACGGAAAATGGGATTGCCTCTCCATTCTATAGTTTTTCTTGTGATATTAAGTGTTTGAATTTAATACAATAACAACATGAAATATATCTAAACACTTAAAAGAACCAAAAGGTAGGATTTAATCGGCTGAGGGGCTTGTTTTCGCTCACTCCCCTCCCGCATTCACTTCTTTCATTTTCTACCAGTGACCACAATTCCGAACCAGCAGAAGCCTACATGAAACAGTACGAATTGCTATTGCAAAAACGTACGAATGTAAGTATATAATGGGCAATTAAAAAACAACAACATACCCATCCATAGCACAGAGGAAACAGTGTAGAAGGAACAGTGAACGCTCAGGAAAGTGAAGAAATAGGTTTGGGTGTTACTACTGTCTCTGGTAGGCTACAGCTCTCGCCCCTCCAACACTGAAAATGTTCGCTCTCTCATAGGCACAATGGCACGCTTCCTGTTCCTGACGTAAGCAGAGAAATACACTGACATGTACAGACGCCTTGCTCGCTGTACAAAATGGCCTCTCAGCCAGCTCCAAAGGAGACACACCTTTGTCACTTTTTAGCAACGTGCATCCATGTACACACCACCCCGCGCTCTCGGAGTACCATCGGTGCGCACGCAGCTTGGATAGAAATATAGCTAAACTACATCTGTTCTTGCGATGTTAGAGAGATAAAAACAGAAGCGGTGGAGAGCTCATGGTGGGACATATTGAAGTCTAGCCACTTGCCTGCTGCAGACTTGGACTTCGTCGAACAGGGATAATCTTGTTCAAGGGCGGGTATTAATTAATCAATTTAATGGATCACACTGATCCAAGACTCCACTTCAATCTATCTGCCACAATCGGCAGATTTTCCTCCAAGAACCACGTGTGAAAGTATAACACTCCCAGTTTTGGTGGATGGAATAAATTGGTTTATCATGTCAGGTTATAGTATACGAATAATACATACGTATCCATAGCATTTATTTTATTTTGGGGTGCCCAGATTTTCAACATTTATCTGAATTCACAAATCAAGTAAACATTTTTAATGGAATTTAAACAGCAAAAGCAGAAAAAGACAATCAATGATAGAAAAAGGACATATTTCTCTACAAAGCCAAGCCACCCATGAAGTAGTAGGTATCTCTAGTCACTTTACCTTTGTCTTATGTACAGTCAGCTCTGGAGGCCACATACAGCCCATCAATGTACATGGCCTAGGTCTTATACATCCATCGATATGTTAGGCAGTTCGACAAGACACGACAAGCTGGCATTTCATGACCATGGAATAGGCCTGCGTCATGTAGCACTCAAAGCCACTCCCTCAAAAACAACACTGACTCTGCTGCGTTTGGAGTGAATCACGTCACCTGGCCATTTAAACTGATTTCCTCTCACTGTAGAATGTTTATGAATGTGTGCTGCCTGTGATACTGTCTGCAGTCACTGGCTGTCACGTGTGAGGAAGTGTCCCACTGGGGGAACCAGAGGCCTCTACAACCACACACAGGTTGGCCACAACACCATCAGAAGCAGGAACAAGATCATTTTTATCTGAGCTCCAATACGTATCCAGGACACTGAGGTGTGGCCAGGCCTATCAGACTGCAGAGCACATAGCACGAGGTCCACTAACACACACATTTGTTTCTGTCTGTGTTCAGACCAGAAACATTTCATTCCAACCAATTCCAGTCCATTAAAGCTACCTTTCCCCTTTGTGAGAAAGTTAGGTGGACTAATTTGATTTAAGGGACTCCAAAAAAAGTATCTAGTATAAAACGCCAATGATCGCAAATAATCAGGCAGCATTTGGGTCTGAGTCCATATATTGTTAGACCTGGATCACACAATCATCCACACAAACACACAGGCACAACTCGATTCAGACCTATCTTTAGGAATTCAAACTCTCCAGGTGTCTAACATTTCCTGTGCAAATGTCCTTAAGTTTCCTACAGTGTCAATCAAGTATCTGTCCCTCATTACAGAGAGCAGACAACAACCCAGTCCCCTAGGAGGGCAGCACGCAGAAACATGTTGGACTGGTCTAACTGGAAAGACTAGAGTCTTGTTTAAACATGCAATGACAATACCTCTCCAATACAAGGGAAAGCCACAGTTTCTCACTTTCTTCAGTCATGTGTTTGTTTTTGTTTCGGTAGGAAAGGGTCCTATCTGGAACTAGACTCCAACAAGGAACCAAAACTATCTACAACTCTGCAAACAAAAAAAGTTCACAATAATGTACAGCCAAATCAGCTACACATGTTATTTTAACACTGAACTGTCAGTTATTCAACTAATCATCAAGCCTGTAACTAGTTGAATCGGGACCGTTTAGGGATAAAATAAAAATGTGAAATGTCTGGGGAGACTGAGAAGCGTTTTGGGAACCTTTTTTATTTGAGGATATACACGAGGGGAATTTTAACAATTACACACAATCTCCAGCAGAGGGAAACCTTGCTTTGTGTTTCTTTTGGGGTGATGTTGTCTTTATGCTTTCAATAAAAGCATTCTGCTTTCAATAAAAGCATGAAGAAAAAAAGTATAGATTATCGCTTGTCATCATCCCAAGGTATTACTGCAATCCCTGTCTTTTCAATAGCATAACTACTACTTGAGTAGCATTATTATATCTTGAAACGCATTTTACGCCAAATATTATTGAAAATGTTTGGTGTGGAATTGCCTATTACGAACATACTCCATAAGAATCTGATCTGGATAGTGATAAGGTGTCGGGAGGCACGGGTATTTCAGACGATGTAAGCACTTATCACATCAACGGGTATTATATGGTGGGATCTTGAATAGGTGAATCTTTGTGAAATGCCCCGGAAGTAGAACGATTAGGTTGTCTGCGCTCTCTAGCTCTAAACATCTCGAATTGGGGTAAAGGGCACTCCATGTACTATGATAAACTGATCAACAGCAAGTAGACTCATTGTTTCCGATTTGTTTTAACCTAATTTGGTACCGATTTGCTCCTGATTTGAATCGTACATTTTGCATTCTCTGCACATAAAATCTAGTGTAGGAAGTCCGACGTTGTAGAATGTTGAAAAACACGGGGTGAGTAACGTCAGATTCAGTTCTAACGTTTGTTTATTATAACTTGCATAATGATCGTAATAACGTGACGTATTATTAGGTTTTTCGTTTATAAATGGCTGGTTACTTCTACGTGTTGCAAAATGTTTTTCCTAGACCTGTTTTTGTTGGCATTACAAACATATCTATTTAGTTAAGAAGTTATTTTGGTTGAGTGAGTTGCAATTTGTTTACATTATTTTTAGTTTACACGAAACCGTTGCATTGTGTATACTAGTTCTACATAGAAATCCAGATTGTCTCACTCCCTGAAAGTTCAGCACTGCTGTTTATGTCGTGTGAGAAGGGCTTTGGATGCAGGGTAAAGGGTGACTGCAGCGTAGCTGCCAATGAGTGACCTCTAACGCACGACATGACGTAGATCTCACGATTACTCACCCATTAATACATAAGGAATTAATTTAATTGAATCTTGGATGCATGAATGGATAGATAGTACAGTGTGTACATTTTCCTTAAGTTAATTAGCCATATACTGCTTCTCACTCATTCAGGTGTTTCTGTCTGTCTATTCCACTCCTCAGAACAGTAACTTGGACTTTCTGGGAATAAATTTAACATTTTATTGTATGTGTCACATCCCCTGTGAGATGTTTTTCATTAGGTACACATAAAAAGTGATATGTGTCATTTGCAGAAAGTTGGCCGGGAAGACCCTGTTCATAACAGGTGCGAGTCGTGGAATCGGGAAAGCGATTGCCCTCAAAGCAGCCCGGGATGGAGCGAACGTTGTCATAGCAGCTAAAACTGCGCATGTCCACCCCAGACTTCCCGGAACCATCTACACTGCTGCAGAAGAGAGTGAGTCGCTTACTTCCTTCATATAAGCTCTGTATGTCTTCATAGTTGATTGTCCCAAAATGCACTTGACACACACACCAAAAGCCCTCTGACATGACAACGTTTATTCTTACACAATCTTTAGTTCCCTTTATTTTAACAAACTGTTCCGCGCTTATCAACTTTGGTTCCAGAAATATGAATATTAGATACTCATTGCTGAAATCCCATTTTGTTCACCACTTATTGTGTATTATTGCCTGTTAACTTGTACATTGTGTATTTTCATTGTACATTTACTCAGACTGTGTGTGTGTGTGTAGTCGAGGCATTGGGAGGCAAAGCCTTGCCTTGTGTTGTAGATGTCAGAGATGAGAAGCAGATTGGAGAGGCAGTGGAACTTGCTGTGCAGAAGTTCGGAGGTAAACCCCAGCCCACAAAATGCAATACATTTAAATACATCCTGTTGGACTGAGTTGGACATCTGTTTGACTGACATCTGTTTGACTGACATCTGTTGGACTTACATCTGTTTGACTGACATCTGTTTGACTGACATCTGTTTGACTGACATCTGTTGGACTTACATCTGTTGGACTGACATCTGTTGGACTGACATCTGTTGGACTGACATCTGTTGGACTGACATCTGTTGGACTGACATCTGTTGGACTGACATTTGTTTGACTGAGTTGGACATCTGTTGGACTGACATCTGTTGGACTGAGATCTGTTGGACTGAGATCTGTTGGACTGAGATCTGTTGGACTGACATCTGTTGGACTGACATCTGTTGGACTGACATCTGTTGGACTGACATCTGTTGGACTGACATCTGTTGGACTGATATCTGTTGGACTGAGTTGGACATCTGTTTGACTGACATCTGTTGGACTGAGTTGGACATCTGTTTGACTGAGTTGGACATCTGTTTGACTGAGTTGGACATCTGTTTGACTGAGTGGACATCTGTTTGACTGAGTTGGACATCTGTTTGACTGAGTTGGACATCTGTTTGACTGAGTTGGACATCTGTTTGACTGAGTTGGACATCTGTTTGACTGAGTTGGACATCTGTTGGACTGACATCTGTTGGACTGAGTTGGACATCTGTTGGACTGGGTTGGACATCTGTTTGACTGACATCTGTTGGACTGAGTTGGACATCTGAAACTGTCCCCGTTCTTCAACATTGAGTCACACAGCTGGATTTCCAATACCGATTTCCAACACTGATGTCTTAAAACCCAGCGGAGAGACATTATTTTGGGAGTGAAATGTCCTTTAACCGGTCCTGTGTAGGTATAGACATCCTGGTGAACAACGCCAGTGCCATTAATCTGAATGGGACATGTGAGACACCCATGAAGGTGGTGGACCTCATGCTGGCTGTTAACCTCAGAGGGACGTATTTGACGTGAGTGACAATCCACTACAGGATGGCTGCATGTTGAAGCCAAATGTTAACACACTCTCACACACACACACACACACACACACACACACACACACAAACAAAGAACATTTTACTCATGAAATGTATAGATTACATTCTAATGAGTTTATTTAATTACATTTTCTGTCTGTGAAATCTTTAAAATTGGTTTGTGTTCAGTGGATTTTGCCTCTGATTTGTGTGTCTTTCAAAATTGAGTTTGTATTTTGGAATAAAGCTGATGTCAAATTTGGATAGACCTTGCAGTAAAAAAAAAAGTCAATTATTTATTCACAAGCTTTGAGATTTCTTTTTTAGATCATAAGGTAGTACTATTTAATGCCAGCAGATGGCAGTGTAAACTGCAGCATTTTAAATGGATTTGCTTTGTAATACTGGGTCAATGTCAAAGCCTTTATGAAAGGAAAAAGCATAATTTCTCCTGACCAATCCTGAAGTGATGAATCATACATTTTATTTTTAACAGGTCTAAATTGTGTATCCCGCATCTGTTGAAGAGTAAAAGTGCTCACATCCTCAACCTCAGTCCACCACTCAACCTCAACCCTGTCTGGTTCAAGAACCACACTGGTAAGAAAGAATTCACCAGCCCATTTATTCTACATACACACTTCAGATGAAAGGAGGCGTTGTCTTGAACCACAGTCAGTGACGTGTGTTTGGGTCCACCAGCGTACACAATGGCCAAGTATGGCATGTCCATGTGTGTTCTGGGCATGGCTGAGGAGTTCCGAGGGTCCATCGCTGTCAACGCCTTGTGGCCCAAGACCGGTTAGTCACCTTCTAACTAACAACGGGAGCCAACAGACACGTCTTGTTTGTTGAAATATGGGCAGTCCCACAATCCGTCTCCTGTTCTCCAGCCATCCACACGGCTGCTATGGACATGCTGGGCGGGTCGGACGTGGGGAAGCGCTGTCGTAACGTTGACATCATGTCCGATGCGGCTTACGCCATCTTCAGTAAGCCTCCCAGCTACACGGGCAACTTCGTCATCGACGAGGATATCCTGAGGAAGGAGGGTGTTAAAGACTTCGATGTCTACGCTGTAGCGCCCGGTATGGCCACCATGACAGTTCGGCCACTAACATGGAGACACAACGCTTCACACACACACATGGCCACACAACGCTTCACACACACACATAGCCACACAACGCTTCACACACACAAATGGCCACACAACGCTTCACACACACAAATGGCCACACAACGCTTCACACACACAAATGGCCACACAACGCTTCACACACACAAATGGCCACACAACGCTTCACACACACAAATGGCCACACAACGCTTCACACACAAATGGCCACACAACGCTTCACACACACATAGCCACACAACGCTTCCCATTGCATTCTACATCACAGGTGTGGTGTGGGCTTTAAAGCCTGAAAGAAAGTAATACTCTATAAATTTCTGGGTAATATGTTTGGGAACCCCGGGGTGATGTGATTGATTTTCCTGTCATGGTCCTCAGGGAATCCACTAATGCCAGACTTCTTCCTGGATGAGGCTGAGGGGTTGCTGCAGAACATCGGGGACCAGAAGGGCCTCCTGGGCTGTGATGAAGCCAGCACTACATCTTCTGGACCCATAGCGGAAACCTTCGCTGTTGTCCAACGTATCCTGAACCCTGACATGGTCAAATCCACTGGGGGAGTCTACAGGTTCGACCTGTCTGGTAAGAAACATATTTTCATCACTAACCCATTGTAACGTGATAACAGCAGTGTGATATTGACCTGCGTGTTCCAACAGCAGCGTGATATTGACCTGCGTGTTCCAACAGCAGCGTGATATTGACCTGCGTGTTCCAACAGCAGTGTGATATTGACCTGCGTGTTCCAACAGCAGCGTGATATTGACCTGCGTGTTCCAACAGCAGCGTGATATTGACCTGCGTGTTCCAACAGCAGTGTGATATTGACCTGCGTGTTCCAACAGCAGTGTGATATTGACCTGCGTGTTCCAACAGCAGTGTGATATTGACCTGCGTGTTCCAACAGCAGCGTGATATTGACCTGCGTGTTCTCACGGTTCCAGGTGAACATGCAGGCGTGTGGTACATTGACCTGAAGAATGAGAAAGGCAGTGCAGGTTGTGGAGAACCTCCGGTCAAGCCTGACGTGGTCATGACCATGGACAGCGCGGACTTCACCAAGATGTTTGCAGGTCAGTGACCCAAGCAAATCAATCACGCTGGTCAGGGTGACACACGTCATGATGCAGGTTCCAACTGTCCTCCTCTACACGTTCCTTTGGCCACTCAAGATGTGTTTGTTGTGACGCTTTATCGCGGCAGGACGAAAGCCTGAGAGAGGGAGGGTTTCACTCATTACAACCATGTTGTCCTGATTCTCATTAGGACCAACTTGTGTGCTTTCCACAGGCGAACTAAAACCCACCATGGCCTTCATGTCAGGTAAGCTGAAGATAAAAGGAGACATGACCCTCGCTATCAAGATGGAGAAGATGATGTCCATGATGAAATCTAAGCTCTAAATGGAAATAAATCTGAAACGGTGTATATCGTGCGTTTAAGACTAAGTGTGGGGATGTGCTTGCTGCTGATGCTCCGGAGTTGGATGAACAACCTTTTTTTTATATTCAGTCAGAGCTGGATCTTTTAAATTCCCACCCACTCTTCCAAGCTCCTGGTTTTGAACGCACTGAAGAGGTCTGATGTCTGAGTTCTCAGTTGTTGCAAACAACACCAACACACTGAGTCACACAAAGGGAATTAGGTGCCATTTGGGATACTCCAGAATGTGTCTTCTATTAGTGTAATAAATATTGAACTGTGCACCTTCTTTATTTAGATTTATTTTCTGTGATGTAAAGTGGCCACTCTTCGGGTATTGAAATTCAACATCAAGGGAAAGAATCGTTAAAGAGGACATTGTCCATTGGTTTTTGTTCAGATTAAGAATGGAAAAACAGTAATATTGAGTTTTAAAAGCCACCAACACTGAATGATACAATTATTTCCAAATATTTAGAGGCAAATTTGAACTGACATGAAATTAAAAAAAAATCACTCTAATCTAGTTAAAACAGGTTGTAAACTTATTTTTCTATAGTTCAGTTTGTACAGATGTGTAATACAATTATGCAAATTTCAGCAAAATGCAATTTATAATTTTATAGTAAACTGACTTATTTTTAATTGTCGTGATCCGGAAGTACTTTGAAGTGTCGCTGACAAAATTGTGCGTTCTTTGTGCTCAGTAATTCCATGATATTTTATTATAGAAAGGTGGGGTACACCTGTTCAAGTCAAATATCTGAAAAAGCTCAAAATGAAAAGGCAACAAATGAAGGAAGAAGGTAGCCACCTTTCCTGAGTAAATGCTCCCTCTTTAGCCTCTCGTCCCATTGATAGTTGGTAGCTGGCTATTTAGCGAAGTTGCCATCAACTGATAGCACTGTTGATAAGGAAAAACGTGGTGACATTCACACATTTTATAAATGGTTAAGTTAACGCGTCATGTTAAATACTCTGATTAAGCAAAATCAAATTCACAATTAGATTAAAAACAAAATACATCTATATATTTTACCAACTCAACTATAGTTAACTGCTTTAAATTAATCTTTACTAAAGTAACAAGAGCTCAGAAGTTTACTAGTTATGCCGCCATCTTGGCCCACATTTCACTTGTCTACCTAGTCTGAGTGCATTCATGACAATGTAGTCTGGTCCTGAGCTGAACTCCTCCAAAATGCAATCACGAAAAACATTAAATAATATATATATGTATTTTTAAATGGCCTGGGTGGCTGCGGCAACCATGTTTTCTGCAGCGTTCACAGCCCCATCAGCCTTGTGGCATCAGCAACCATCTGTAAGGCTCGGAGAAGGGCAACAATGTCTTTTAGCTGGTCCTTTCTAAGAACCCAGGCAGGTGTGAAGGTAAGCATTTGTCTGGTGTTGCCTCACACCTCACGGCCCCCAGGACGGCCTGCTGAAAAATGTCAGTTTGAAATATATTTCTAATTCTCTACATGTCTGGAAGAGATATAGAAGAGATTGAATTACTACATGGAACCACCACATTGGACAAAGTCTGATCATACATTTGAGAAGAGGTAATAGTATCCCCAACCCTACCTCCACCTCTAGCAACACTGTAGATATTGTACCCTTCTAACAGAACATCTGAGTCTAAGACAAATCCAGTACTCATACATAATAAATATGTCTGCATGTGACTGACCAGTATTTCAATAACATTTTACTTTTAGACCGGCTTCTAGCCTTCCAATGAATAATTCCAAGGCTACTGTTGAATGTTTAGGACTTAGGTAACCCCAATGATGGGTACAAAAGTTAATTATTACCTTCTTATCGTTTTGTTATAATGCTGGAAATTTCAGGAAGAGATCAATTGAATTACTACATAGAACCAAAACATTGCAGATCCTACTTTTGAGAAGAGTTAATTGTATCCCTAGGAGTGACCAGCAGAGGGCGTGACAGCTGCTGGGTAAACATTAATATTGTTTTAAAATAACGTTTTCTTGTTGTTTTCTCTTCGTGTATTGCGAAGGTTGGCAACCATTTATTACATTACTGTTATACATTTTGCACTTGTTTTAATGAATCTTTGTTCAATAAACTTTACTTATGGCTTCTTGATTTTCCTCAGATTGCAACGATGAGGTTGTTTGGTGATCCATGATTGAGTGTGGGCATTTGTACCATTAAATAGACCTATCCAAACTATTCTACGCATGTGCCAGTATCAGGAGCGTTTCCCATAGACCAGCGCACACAAACACACTTGTTAAGTTAATTCTGGCACCGTCACCAAGACTGCGGTGGCTCTTTATCCTGTTTTAGGTAGCAACAGGTGGCCGTCTTAAGTACTTACAATATTAAAAGACATTAAATGATATGGTTCTTACAATACCCTTTATTTACGTTCCCAGTCATATAAACTTGGGTACAGGCTTATGACATTATGCAGTTCTCCAGATGTAACGTGGGTCAATTTTATATTTAAATATGTGTTTATACAGAGGCAAACATATAGATACTCTCAGATAATGTTAGTTTATGTATAGATCTATGCCTAGATGCAATTTCTCAGCAACATTTCATAATCACATCAGGTAAGGTATGGATGGACTCTACTTACATATTTTCATGTTTAGGCATGAAGACTCAGTTGTAAGTAACATTTATTGAATAGGTTACAACACATCGTCTCAGCGGGGGGTTCTGGTCGCACCAGGACTCTGCCCGCCACCCTTCTGGGACTTCCTGTCTCGACATCCCTCCGCTCCAAGTAGACTCCGACAGGCTCCGTAAAACGATGGTGGTGTTGACAGCGCGCGGAGTCCTCCTGCATGAACCGGCTCCGCCCGATTTTTCTATCCTTGGGTTAGTTATTTGGTGAATGATTTTGAATGATTTGATTTTCAAATTATACCTCAAATATTGTTTATTAGTATAGTAGCTCATATAGTTCATGTCTTAGTGTTTATATTAGGTTTTGATGGGCCGCAAAGGATTCAAAAAGCCTGGTTTAAAAATGTAATTTTATTGAAATCAGTCATGTGCGGGCATATTGATTATAGCTGAATCCTGGCTTTTTTTTGGGACTCAGATGTTCTGTTAGAAGGGTACAATATCTACAGAGTGGCTAGAGGTGGAAGTAGGGTTAGGGATCAAAATCAATCTTCTCAAAAGTAGGATCTGCCTTACTCCAATATGTGGTGGTTCCATGTAGTAATTCAATCTTCTGTATCTCTTCCAGCACATCAAGGAAGAAACCTTTGGTAAGAATAAACTTTTGTACCAATCACCAGTCCACCTGATTCCCCCCTTAACATCCTAATAACAAACCAGCCATCTGAGCCGGCTCAAGTCAGGCTGTGAGCTTTTCTGCTGCATATGTGTCTCAGTTTGTGTTCACCGGTCCAGCAGTCCCAGCTCATCCGTGGCTCCTCCCTCCCATTTTTGCTACCTGTTTCCTCCTCTTGTAATTAACCCTTCTGTTCTCCTCTTGTAATTACCCCTTCTGTTCTCCTCTTGTAATTACCCCTTCTGTTCTCCTCTTGTAATTAACCCTTCTGTTCTCCTCTTGTAATTAACCCTTCTGTTCTCCTCTTGTAATTAACCCTTCTGTTCTCCTCTTATAATTAACCCTTCTCTTTTAAAAATGGAGAATTCTGCCCCCGGGCCATCTGGTGACTGTTTTACCACTGAAGGTGAACAGAATGGCTTGATTCTTTCTTGCACGTTTGCTCTGTGACATGCCTCCAAAATGGCCTGCTTTAGACTCAGTCTGCCATTTTGGATTTTGTACTTATAACACTGCTTCTATTGACTGATCTTCACATGGCTGAATAGTTGGCATATGTGGCCTAGCTCTCACAAAGCAAGTGAAGCTAGAAAAATCTGTTAAGAAAATGGCCACAATGTTTTATTTTATTGAAATACTGGTCACAGTCACATGCAGACATATTGAGTTATATCTGAATCCTGGATTTTTGTCTTAGTCTCGGATGTTCTGTTAGAAGGGTACAATATCTACAGAGTGGCTAGAGGTGGAGGTAGGGTTGGGGATAAAATTCAATCTTCTCAAAAGTATGACCCGACTTTCTCAAATGTGGTAGTTACATGTAGTAATTTAATCTCTTCTTTATCACTTCCAGAATGTTGCAAGGAACGGGTAAGAATTAACTTTTTGGGTTGGTATTGGGGAATAAGATCAGAGAGGTATGGGGGAGCAAGCTGATGGAGGGTTTTGTAGGTGAGCAGAATAATTTTATAGTCAATGGGGCGGGGGGACAGGAAGCCAGTGATGTTCCCGGAGGATAGGGGTGATGTGCTGCCAGGACTTGGTGTGGGTGAGGAGTCTGGCTGCTGAGTTTTGGACCATTTGTAGCTTGTGGAGAGACGAAGAGTTGATGCCAGAAAGAAGAGAGTTACAGTAGTCAAGGCGGGAGGAGATGAGTGCATGTATTAAGGTTTCAGCTGCGGTATGGGAGAGGGAGGCGGCAATATTGCGGAGATGAAAGAAGGCAGTTTTGACGGTCTGTTTTATGTGGTGTTCAACGCTGAGGGAGGAGTCCAGAATGACACCTAAATTGCGTCAGTGAGGAGTTGGAGAGACAATGGTGTCATCAATGGTGAGAGTAAAGGTGCCAGTTCTGGTGAGGGTGGATTAAGTAATAGTTCTGTTTTATCACTGTAGTGTGTCAGATATCACCTTTATTAAATGTTTAAACACAACGTCCACGTTTATTTCACATTGAACCTCCCCTCTCTTTCAATATAAATACCTGTCATTTTTCGATGCTGCAAAAATATCAGCGAACTTCTCAGTTCTGTCAGGAGCATCTGTTGGCGAAATGAGGTTACTGTCAAGCTGATCATCTGGGACGCATTTGGGAATAGTTTTGCTAAAATAATGAACTCATAGCATAATTTCTTTCACCAATTTGAAGAGTACAGCGCAAGCATAATTGATAGAGACCACTAACTAATCAGAAGCTGGGGGGCTTTGAAGGCCCATCCACCAATACAAATGAAACATTGAGTGATAATTTAGTTATTGCCAGTAAGAGCGAAAACTAACAGACATTTTTTATTTTGTCCTTAATGAAAAACGACTCGTTTCTGGTTTCTGACTGTGTCAAAAATATAAAAAAAACTAAAGGTTAAAACGTACCTTGGTCGGTCAACTTGGTCCAAATGTAATGCTTGCTAGCTGTTAACGAGAGAAAAAGAAACTACATAGAATGTCCAATATAAATCTTAACTTCCTTGCTATGTAATGATTGTTAATATTTAGAATGATTGTTTATCGTGAATACATCTAGACACTATGAAGGCGACTTTTATTTTGATATTAAATAAAAAACGTGGTGACAGTAGCGATTATTTATGTTTTGTGAAGAAAAAAAAATCTCATTCAAGCGGAGCCAGACTATTTGGGGTTGGCAAGCTAGTTTGCTATTCGGAGACGATTGGTCTTGTTGCTGGCTTTGACCGCTGTATTATTGAACATGATTGTTAGCAAGTAATATTAGTTCTAAAAAACGTTCTTTATGTTAGAAGATTTATGACCCACCGGTGTAAAGGTACGTTTTTTACAACATCACAGACAAAGCTAAGGGGTCTTTGT
This sequence comes from Novumbra hubbsi, assembly GCA_016801125.1. NCBI lineage: Eukaryota > Metazoa > Chordata > Actinopteri > Esociformes > Umbridae > Novumbra > Novumbra hubbsi. The sequence goes on from JACXGK010007972.1 coordinate 19,030, forward strand.
TTAATTGACTAACGTAGCAACCTAGCTGCAGTACGTAGATGTCTAGCTAGCTAACTAATCACGGAGCAAGATTAGCAGGTTGATTTCCATTAAATGATACTCTAACAGTACCCTTACACAATGTTCAGCCAGGCAGACAATATCTTAGTTAGTTAAATAGTTTTCATTTTTAAAACAAACGTCACTATTGTTAGCCAGAATGGCCTACGGGAGGTTAGCAAGACACGGGCCCAACTTCTACATATCAGGCTAGAAACATTGCTAACCCGTCAGCTAACTGCAGAATTAATAACGTTATCAACCAACAGTTAACTACTTTCCTTGATAGCGAAATTGGAAACATTGTCAATCATCATAGCCAACGAACAAAGCTAACGATAATATAATTGCGAAAGAGTGGCTAACAATTATGTATGTTCTCAGATAATTTTCGGGGCTTGTCCCGGTACCATTTAAAAAAACCGACGGATCACCACGAACATGTTTGTTTCTTTATTATTTGACAGTATATTCACCCCAAAGACTCACAATTGCAAAATACGTGTCCTAAAACCATGTAGAGGTTCTTATTTAAAAATGCATGTCAAACACTACGAAGTGCACATCCTTAGAGGCGTATGTATTTGTTGTTTATATATGCTTATGTAGCACCAGTAGTTTCAGAAAGAAAACCAAACTTAACTTGTCTAACACAACTTATTGATATAGTTGACTATAATATTTTTTAAGTTCTGCAAATACTCACAACACATGAACATGACAAAAACAGTATCTTACATGTAAATAAGTTGGGTAGTTAGATCAATATATAACCATTTTATGGTGTAAGCCTGGACAAGAATGTACTTTCAAACATTGGCTCATGTTTTTAAATCTGAAAACGAAACGTGGTGAACCTGATAGATTTCAAAGAAATTTTGACTCTTTTGAAAGGTAATACATTGTTACGTTTGAGTCTATTCTTTGGTTTCATCCTAATGCATAGGATTCATGAATAATCTATTGATGTGTACCAACTCCTTTCCACTGTGGCTGCAACAAGACAGCAACTGAGTTAAAGAACACCAGCCTATCTATCTGGCAACCAAGCAAACTGTCCCAATTAAAAACAAATGAAAACAAACATAATGTAATCTTATCCATAGGGGGAGGTGATCCAACACACGATGGAAGACTGCTTGCATACCTCTTCAGAGAACCTATCTAAGTTAGTCCGTTGGGCCCACAGTCATGGCACCATCTGTGCACTTATTCCGAACCTTCAACACCTGCTCACAGAAGGTTCCCATGGGAACCTAACTGCCATGTGGGGTTGCAGTGCGGGCCACGCCTATCATTGGCCCCTGACGGCCACCTGCAAGACCAAGATCAAGGTGAGCCTTTCTGTCACGGATGTACAGCCCCTTCCACAGTAATGGGCATCCTTGGTAAAGATTCCCAGAAAAGGCTATGAAAATTGTAATTACACAAGTCTGGACTTTGATTTTAGGTGAAATTGTTCACTGAAAATACATTCTTAATTCATATTTTATTTGTATGGTCTGTGTTTTGAAGGTATTGTTGTCACTAGTGTTGCATTATGTTACAATACCGAGGCCATTCCTGGTCAAAAATCCATGTTGTATTTCACATTACATTAGGTCTGTGGAAGGACATCTTAGACTGTGATTGGACAGGTTGATGGGACAATGTGTCAATCCATACATTGTCTAATCCTCACATTGTGCAACCCTATTCAGCACCCGTTCCACCAGATTAAATTCCTGATCCATATCAAGTATTAACATGGCTGGTGTACTAGTAATATTGATTGTGATTCTAAAGGAGCGGGGGGTGTGCTACCAGGACAGTCGCAGCATCAACTCCGACAGCCTCAGTCTACAGGGAGGAGCCTCAGCCCACCAGAGCAGCCCCGGAGCAGAGAGGTTCCTCAGCAGGACCTCCAAGGCCAAGGGGGGTGACAGCAGCCAGACACGGGACTCCTGCGACTTCTCCAACTGCAGCGACGACAACACTGAGGCGGATGACAACACGGAAGAGTATCACAGCAACCTGTTCGACATTGTCTGTGAGTCCTCAGCCACGGACGAGGAAAATGACATGGATTATGAACCCCACCGCAGGCCCAGAAAGAGGGCCCCCCAGGGTGGCATGCCTGACCCACAGAGGCCAGGGTCTGAGGACAGGGCCCAAGGGGACAAGCCAGTGAAGAGAATTAAACAAGAGACTGCTGAGGACTATTACACTGTGGCTAATGCCCAGCTAGTGGCAGCAGCTAACTCTGGCTTGACATCACATTCCTCCCAATCCCCGAAGCTTAATAACCCTCAGGCCCGCTTGCCTCAGCCTGGCCTACCACACAAACCGACCCAGCGAGACTCGTTAGGGGGTGTGGCTTCATCCCCTTTGGGACTAGGGCGTTCTTCCCCCCTTATACCCATGTCAGCCAAAATACCACGAGGCTCCGTTCACAAGCCTTCTGCGATGAACTCTGGTTCTCCTAGACAACAGGACTCGTCCTCTGGGTCAACCCAGGGCCTGAGCACTCTCCCCGGGGCAGCTGGGGAGATGATTGAGGGTCTGACCTCAGAGGATTTGCTCAAGCCTGGTGGAACTGAGGGGCCTTTTGGGGACTTGACTCCCTCCTCCCCCATTGGGATGAACTCTGACCTGGACCCGATGGCAGCACATGACCTAGGAGCAGAGACGAAAGAAGAGGCTACAGGTACAGGTAAAATCTATTGCAGTCTCTTTACTAATCCCTCTCTGAAACAATATTTTTGTTGTTTAGAGATTGAGATTTTTAAATCTCGGGTGAAAAAACATTTCCAAGGATTTGCTTCTTAGTAATAGTTAACTTTTGACAGTAACATACACATGCTTATCTTGATAAGAAACGGGTTTAGCCAAGTTTTTATGGGTTTTCTGTCAGCCTATCTAATGTTCTGTAACAAAAGTTTACCAAATTTAGCTATGAGGGATCTGTAATTTAAATGTAATTAAGAATGGATAAAGTGTTTAGACACAAAATTCGTATTTACAATAGCTAACTCTAAAATGACAATTACATTATTGGTCAATAATTTCTTTTGGGCAGGATTTTTTTGTCAAAGACACACCATTATAGTGTTTGTTAGCTAAGTCGTTAGTGTTTCTACGCTAATTAGCTAGTCTGTGTTAGCTTACTAGCTAGTGTGATTTGGCTTACCGACTAGCGTGTATTGTCTAACTAGCTAGGGTGTGTTGCTAAGTAGCTAGGGTGTGTTGCTAAGTAGCTAGGGTGTGTTGCTAAGTAGCTAGGTTGTGTTGGCTAACTAGCTAGGGTGTGTTGGCTAACTAGCTAGGGTGTGTTGGCTAACTAGCTAGGGTGTGTTGGCTAACTAGCTAGGGTGTGTTGGCTAACTAGCTAGGGTGTGTTGGCTAACTAGCTAGGGTGTGTTGGCTAACTAGCTAGGGTGGGGTGGCTAACTAGCTAGGGTGGGGTGGCTAACTAGCTAGGGTGGGGTGGCTAACTAGCTAGGGTGGGGTGGCTAACTAGCTAGGGTGGGGTGGCTAACTAGCTAGGGTGGGGTGGCTAACTAGCTAGGGTGGGGTGGCTAGCTAGTTAACGTGGGTTGGCTTGCTAGGTAGCGTGGGTTGGCTAACTTGCTAGCGTGGGATGGCTAACAAGCTAGCTAGTGTGTATAGGCTAACTAGCTAATGTGTGGTTGCTGTCAAGCTAGTGTGTTCTAGCTGGTGCGTGCCTGTGTTTTCTAGCTAGTTTGCGTTGGCTGGTATGTACTAGCTATTTTGATAGTGCTAACTAAGAATCTGCATGTGCATGGTGGTTAATAAACCATTCATTCTCTGGAACAAAGCTATGCAGGGACGTATGTGTGGATAGCACAAGGAAAGGTAATACATTTTCCTTTTCTGACGATCGTCATCTATAAAAGCCGGCTACATGGTTCAGTGGTAATTGTTAGCACCACAGAACTCAGAAACTGAATTTTTTCCTATGGTTGCAATGTTATTTCCTGTAGCCTAATCCCTGAATGTTGGGAATTTAATTAATATGTATTTATTTGTATATCAAAATGTATTTTGGTGTGCATACATCTAGGCAGCAGGTGGCATAACCGTTATTGGACCCTATCTAATTAGTGTTTCTGTCCAATCCATGAGCAACATGGTTAAATAGCTCTCTAGTCTGGCCTTTATATAAGGGGTGTTCCACTCTTACCAAACGTGCTCAGGAGCCTGCAGGTATTCTATTCTACTTCATCTTCAATTGCACTCACCTGGTATCTCAGGTCTAAAATAGAAGTCCCAGATTCAAGGGTTGCAATGAAAAGCTCTTTGACATCCAGAGCTGAGTTTTGGGGTCTTTGAGCTTCCCTTGCCTTACAGAAGCAGCTCCAGGTGTATAGCAGCCGACTTAGAGCCAGGTGTATAGCAGCCGACTGGGAGCCAGGTGTATAGCAGCCGACTGGGAGCCAGGTGTATAGGAGCCGACAGGGAGCCAGGTGTATAGGAGCCGACAGGGAGCCAGGTGTATAGCAGCCGACAGGGAGCCAGGTGTATAGCAGCCGACTGGGAGCCAGGTGTATAG
>JACXGK010007973.1:0-23754 GCA_016801125.1 Novumbra hubbsi
GGGGGGGGGGGGGGGGGGGGGGGCTGTCTAATTGGCACTCAGCAGTGTTGAGAACAAGGACGCAGTGATGTCACACGAGCCTGTCTGCCCCCGAGAGGCCACTGGGTAGGCTCTGGTCCCTCCCTGGCTGTCACCAGCCTGTCCCCAGCCCCTCGGTTGTGGTGCCATCCGCCCTGCCCCCTCCCCTCAACACAACGGTCCCCATCCACTGCGTGTGTCTGCGAGCTACGGGCATTAACAAAGGAAGGCACTGTTCTTTCTAGTGAAAAGACTCTATCTCTCCTGGAGTGGGTGACCCACTCTGATCTCTGTCCCAGAATCCTTTGCTCCAATACTAGCTTGTCATTCAGTCTAGTGGGCGGTTGCCATGGAAAGCCGGCTAAACGGCCGTGCACAACTATTTTAGATGTTGTCAGGTGTTTCTTTCTTAATTCAATATTTTCTAAGCTAGTCTTCCGCAACTCCAATAATTCATTACTGTCACCCACAGGTTGGATGATCCAACAGCAGTATTGGGGAGTAGAGGAGAGAGCACTTTACAGACTCTGAACATGCATATATTAATTATTGCATTTAGTACATTTCAAATGTTCACCCGGCACAGCCAGGACACATCACCTCAGAGCCAGGTTCCTCTCAAGGATTTGTACTATTTCTTTCTAAGTTTTAATCCAATTAGTAAATTATTCCTAACCACTGTGCTTTAACTCTGTTGTTGCTTGCTCTTTCTGGGTTTCAGGCTGAATGTTTTGTAAAAGCCCTTTGTGACAACTGCTGATGTAAAAAGGGCTTAATAAAATACATTTGATGGATTGACAGTACAATATCCCAAAATATCCTAGATCATATCACCTTTAACAGTGACAATGACTTTTGGAGGAGCATTAGAGAAGACATGTCAAAAAACTCCTGTCCTTTACCTCGCAGGTACTAAAGCAGACCCAAATAAACCAAGGCCTTCTATGGTGATATTTGTTATTTTTAAACCATTTGCTCAAAAGCCCCAGTTTCAAGCTTCTATTTTTATCCGGAATGATTTCAAGTGACAATATCCATGTGTGTTGTGCGGTGATTTAAATAAGTAAACCGATCTTTCTATGTCTGTTTTGTGTTAGTTTTTTGAGGGGGGGGGCTGTTTCCCGAAGCAGCACAGAAACTCTCTGTTATTCGTTTGGGGGTCTCCATCTCTGTGGGGCCGGGCGGGGACAGGGGTTAGGTTCCTGTTTTGGTCTCGGACAAAACAATAGCGGACTTTTGTGTGCAGAGCCCAGTCGTGTCTCTAGTGAAGCACAGCGAATGTGATGGTGATTTACAGAGGGCAGACTGGGGCTCAAGGTATTAATGTCTCGTCCCTTAGAGCACACATCAATACAGTTGTGTTTACTAGTTTCTCCAATGTTTTGTCTCCTTAACCGCCTTCCTCATCCGCTCCCCCCCTCCCCCCCTGCGTGCCTGTCCGTCTCGTTAGATGTCTCATGCCCATCCATCCCCAGCCTCACTCTCTTCATCTGACCCCCTCCAGACAGACTGTCCACTTTCTTATTCATGCACACATACAGTTAATGCCTAACGTGTACTGTGGGTGAGAAAGAGGACTGCACAAGTCAAAGCAGACTAATGAGATGAACATCTGAAAAGAAGGAGAAAAGAAATCTTATACTGTGAGCACTGTACACACTACACACAGAATACACACGCAGTCTGTTACATACTCCCTCAATCAAGGACACACGTGTGCTCTGTTACACACCTTAAAGAAAGGACACACACTCGCAAAGTAAACCTATGATTTAATTAACGACTCCCATGAAACCATTTGACAGACGCACACATTTCAATCCCAATGAGATATGATGATTTGAGTTTTAATGGTCCTGGTCGCATAAACAAATAGCAACTTTTGTTGCGGGTGAAGCGAAATCTAGGACAAAGCTGAATAATGCAACATTTTAGCAAAAAGGTCAAATCTATATTTCAAATGGGAATGTGTTCAAATACTAAAGCAATCCAGGTGGCTTTGTGAAAAGCACAGAAATGTAGTACACAGAATATAATGAATGTAAATGTACCAGTGTTGAGCCGGAATGTTCACAACGAACATGTGACAGAAGGTGTGTGTGGTGAACATACATGCATTCATGTGTCTGTGAGCCAGTGACTGTCTGGGTCTCCCAAGAGAGACTGTATGATGAAGTGCGTGGTAGGTGTGCTTTGTGTGTGTGTGTGAGTGTGTGCAAAGTAGAGTACAGATCAAAGTGCGGGTCAGATAGACATTTAGATGGCCTGGGGTTAAAAGCTTTTTATCAGTCTCTCTGTCCTGGTTGATGATTCTCCTGAACTGTCTCTGTCTGGTTGATGATTCTCCTGAACTGTCTCTGTCTGGTTGATGATTCTCCTGAACTCTCTCTGTCCTGGTTGATGATTCTCCTGAACTGTCTCTGTCTGGTTGATGATTCTCCTGAACTGTCTCTGTCTGGTTGATGATTCTCCTGAACTGTCTCTGTCTGGTTGATGATTCTCCTGAACTGTCTCTGTCTGGTTGATGATTCTCCTGAACTGTCTCTGTCTGGTTGATGATTCTCCTGAACTGTCTCTGTCTGGTTGATGATTCTCCTGAACTGTCTCTGTCCTGGTTGATGATTCTCCTGAACTGTCTCTGTCTGGTAGATGGCAGCAGTACAAACAGCCCATGGCTCAAGTGGCTGCTGAGCCAAGCCCCCCCCCCCCCCCCCCCCCCCCCCCCCACAGAAGAAAGTGGCATCCCAATTACACTTGAACTGCTTTCCAAATGGCACCCCGTTCCCCACACAGCCCTAAGCGCAACATAAACCTATTGGCCTGTTTGAAACACTGTGCACTAGAACCATAGATGTAGAGCATTAATAAGTACCGAGCCTGGCTAGGCTAAGAGCACGCAGCCAGCCGGCCTTGCAGACCCAGCCGCCAACGCAAATCAGCATTCCTACCTTGCTCTCCCCCGTAAGCCCGCAAGGCGTCTTCGCCACGCTGTCTAAACGGCCTCCTCATTTAGCCAAGCAGGACAAGCAAATATGACAGTGCACAAGGACCCGATCTTCCAGAGGGGACGATTGGCTTGGCTGGCCTTTAGCCTAGCGGTAAGAGCGTCGCGTTCAGTAGCTCGTCTTGGCTTTCGAAATTCCAGAAGAGGCGATGTTAAGATGAGTAAAAAAACAAATAGTTGTTCCCTTGAACAGGACACTTTAGCCTAATTGCTCTTATATGTTTCTGATAAAGTGTCTGATAAATAAACACATCTTTTGTTTAAACAGTCTGTTTTGTGAATGTGTTGTTAATGAACCTGTGGATGCTGTTTTAGATTCGTTAACACCACAAAAAAAAGAAACATTTTGCAAATTATCATCGCACATTTTGTGTTTAATGTCTAGAGCCAGGAATGACATTGTTTAATTATTGTAAAATATGTTTGCATGTGCAACTATTATGATATGGTACAAATTAGTTGCATGTTATCAGTCAAGCTGTCTGGTAGATATAACATAACTGACATCTGGAATCCAAACCACTAAACGCATGTTTTTATGACATGGTGAATTGCAGAAAACTGGGGAAACATGAGTATACTGAAGTAGCAGTTTTGGCCTACAGACCATGCATATTTCTGGGCGCTGTATACATATATTAAACAAACTGGTCACCCAAAAACATGGAGGTTATGTGTGTTTGCATTGCACATTCACTGTGTGAACTTGGATCTTTAGGCATTAAAACAAAACATATGTGATGGGAAAAATTGGAGGGAAAAAACAATTCTTTCAACTCTAACTCTTTAAGAAAAACAAATTCAGTGGTCAATTAATTCATGAGCTGCACATGAGTCTCTTGCTGAACTTAATGTCTGAGGATTCTAATTTCTCCGCTGTCTACAGTACATCAAAGCAATCCTGGGTAAGCAATACAAAAGCAATCCTGGGAATGATTAACACAGCATCCTCAGCTCGGCTAACAGTCAAATGTCACCACAGTAATGTTAAACTGCGGAGGCACACAAACCCAAATGCCCAGTAGGCACACCACCACTTTCATTTCGGCTGCATGGCTTTGACTCATTCATTTGGATTTTTTAAGCACTGTTGCTCCCAATTGCATTTTCTACCACAACCAGTTAAATAGACAAGCTGTAGAGGAAGTAATGCCTTAACCAGAACAGAGAATCAAATTATATTGATATTCCTGCAAGCCATGTTAGCATCCTAAAGCCAAGCTAAGTTAGCTCTCCAGCCGCAATACAACTGTTATAGCGGTATTTCCTTCCTCAGGCAATAAGTTAGTCCTATTCTCGATGTGCAGGGCGTTCTGTGGATAACTTCAAACAGAGCACCCGCACACACAGGAATACACCTTTCGTGATCAACTGATCATAAGAGTCCATAGGACTTGGTAAGAGAAGCCACGCTGGCTTGCATAGCAAAAAGACCACAGTTGTGGCCCTTCATTGTCCGTTCCCTCTGGAGCATGTGTACAGGACCGGATCCCCTCACCTACTCCACATCGCAGTAGGATCAAAGGCCATGTCGCCCCCAGCTCTTTCAGGACCAAACAAGGCCAGACTACACCTCACCTCGGTTTGGATGAGGAAGAAAGTTCAGCAAGGAACAAGCCTGCTGACGGTGATGACGCTAAGGACACCCCGTCATAACCCAAACATTGCTCCGAGACAGCGTTTTAATTCAACCGGGAAATCTTACGGTTAAACCAGAGCCCGGCGCCGTTCCTTAAACTAGACCTCAAATCCCTAATAAAAGTCCCAAGGGAGGCCGCAGTCAAGGGCAGCACGAGCACAACCCTGGCTGAGACGAGGAAGGGACGAGGAACCACTTTAGTATTTATCAGTCACAGAAAGGTCCAAACACAGCTTTCAATTATTATTTTTATATCAGATAAGTTGATTGAGGAAACCTTCTAATTTACAGCAACGGCCGTGGCAAACTAGGGTAACTGTCTTTCAGAGACATTTTATATAGCAACCCTTCGGCCACTGATCTGAAGATCAGAACACTAGCTGTTGCTTTAGTGATTAGCTGCAGTTGCCAACCATTTTACATTTTACAGAATCAGGGAAGCAAAGGTCAGACTGGTATTTATAGCACCGGGAAGTCAGGAGTTAAGGTCAGTCAAACGCATCTCTGGGCAACATGGTGGGATTGATTTGTGGATGCGCAAAGAGAACGGAGTTAGCAACCATCTCCAAGCAACATAGCATCTGTCCCTCCATTCCTCAAAGCTGAAGGCCTGTTAGCATACTCATCATTTCCAGAGGAAAGCAGAGTTCAACACAGAGACCAGAGAGATTAGCTCAGTCCCCGCCGGGACCAGGCATCCCACACACATTCCACTCCCCTGGGGGACGCCTGTACTGGCAAAACCCTCCCGCCTACAGGTCACAGCAGATACCACTCCCCTGGGGGACGCCTGTCCTGGCAAAACCCTCCCGCCTACAGGTCACCGCAGATACCACTCCCCTGGGGGACGCCTGTCCTGGCAAAACCCTCCCGCCTACAGGTCACAGCAGATACCACTCCCCTGGGGGACGCCTGTCCCGGCAAAACCCTCCCACTATACCACTTCTGCCTAAGAGGAATATTAATCCGGAGAAACAAATATATCGAGTATTTCCGAACAGCGAGGGTGAAACGCTATAACACCATGTACACTGCATTTAACAAAGTTCCTCTGCTACGGCCTGTGTCAATGTTGTGGCACATACACCACCAGGCTACAGTGGGGAACATGAGCGTTACCCACCTCGCACAGCCTTACCCACCACGCACAGCCTTACCCACCACGCACAGCCTTACCCACCATGCACAGCCTCACCCACCACGCACAGCGTTACCCACCACGCACAGCGTTACCCACCACGCACAGCGTTACCCACCATGCACAGCCTAACCCACCACGCACAGCACACAAACATTCCCTGCTGCCCTGTAAGTGAAGGAAATGCAATTTGGCCTCCCAGTAGAGACAGGGGGCTGGGGGCATGTCTGCCTGTGCTGGGACATCACAGGGGCTGTCCGTCATGATCACAAGGGTCTGAGGGATGTGGAGTTAGCAGGGGCAATATGTCTACCTCCGCCCCGACCGCCTCCCACTGTAAATAACTGGATTGTCAGCCGCTGACCCAACAGAAAAAATGCCTTATTGATTCCCGGGCGCAATTCCTGCACAGCCGTTTCGTTCCCCCTCGGGTCTTCCCAGAGGGAAACGTCGGGAAACACTCTGAGAGACAATATAAAGGAGAGAAAAAGTGTGGCAAAATGGGAGATGATAGAGTGATGGGGAGTAATAACACCGGAGATGGAGAGGATAGGCGTTAGGCATTTGGCGATGATTCGGTGTACAGAGCTTTTTGCAGACTCTTACTGTTAATGTCAAGATCCCTTTGTCAAACAAAGATAAAAATATACACACCCACACACACAAAATCTGTCTTCCCTTCATTGTGTGTGTTTAGCCGTAATCCAAAGAGCCGAGGGGAGAAATGGTCTCCACACAAGAGGTAGGGCAACGCGGAGCATCCAAGCCTTGTCTGCCTCCCAGCGCTCCCTGCCTGGGGCACAACTCCCTGTCCCGGGGCACAACTCCCTGTCCTGGGGCACAACTCCCTGTCCCGGGGCACAACTCCCTGTTCCGGGGCACAACTCCCTGTCCCGGGGCACAACTCCCTGCCTGGGGCACAACTCCCTGTCCCGGGGCACAACTCCCTGTCCCGGGGCACAACTCCCTGTCCCGGGGCACAACTCCCTGTCCCGGGACACAACTCCCTGCCTGGGGCACAACTCCCTGTCCCGGGACACAACTCCCTGTCCTGGGGCACAACTCCCTGCCTGGGGCACAACTCCCTGCCTGGGGCACAACTCCCTGTCCCGGGGCACAACTCCCTGCCTGGGGCACAACTCCCTGTCCCGGGGCACAACTGCCTGTCCCGGGGCACAACTCCCTGCTCTTCTGAAAGGGGGCGACATCAAACACATGCACACCTCCAGCCGATAGCGTTTGTTGGCCTCCCTCCTTCCTCCCTTTATACGTTTCTCTTGAGAACGCCTCAGTGGATCTGGCACTCGGAATAGCGAGGCCCTTGTTTACAATCTACCTGACAGCTCTGGGAAAAAAGGCACTGAAATACACCCTGTCAATAAACCCCTCCCAAACATTCCCATTTTGGGCTACAAATGTCTTGCAGATAGGTAGAGCGGTGTACAATCTCATGGCTTTCAACTCAAGGTGGACGGTGAACTAAGTAGCTCGTTGGAGTGTCTGGGGATAATGGTACAAAGTGAAAGGCGTCGATTTCAACAAGGGCTGCCAGGGAGAAGCTCGGGGTGGGGGGGGGGGGGGGGGGGGGGGGGGGGGGGGGGGGGGGGGGGGGGGGGGGGGGGGGGGGGGGGGGGGGTAGGAGAATGGAGGGGAGCACGGTACAGGAGGGCTGTGGACAATGACAGGGTGGAACTGAGGGGACAGCATAGCCACAGCAGTGACTTACACCGTGCCCCTGGCATGAAACACAAACTCACACCGAGCAGGGCCACGTGAGTCATGGGTCTTTATTGTTTTCTTTTCCCGGCTTCGAGTGGCCTCCAATAAAAGACTCTGGTCGAAAGAGTGGGAGACAAGAGAGGTGCTGAGAGAGCATTTCCCAGGGACCAACGGGCCAATTTGGGCAGCCCGCCCAGGGAACCGTGAATGACCGCCCAGTCAGGTCAGGCCACCGGGTTCCGGGATGTTGTTGGCTTGGATTCCTGTGGCGCTGCTCACGGGTTGGCGTGGCCAGGTGCCACATGACCTTTCACCCTGATACACCAGGGACAGGGTCAGAGGTGGGTCCTGTGGACGGATGACTGGGAGAAAAAGCAGGCTCCACACTGCTGAGCCAGCATCCTGTTTCCTGTTTGAGCCACAGGAAAGAGAGGGACACCTCACTGCACAAATAAACTAAACATTAGTTTAAAGTTTTATGTTATAAAAAAGTCTCTTTTTTATTTAGAAAAGATTGGCGCAGAGTAGGCGATCTGACAGTTTTTATATCCAGACAGATCTTGAAGACGACCACAATCAGCTTTTCAAGGGAATCGTAGAGATCTTTTATGTCCTCATATTAATGTTAAAACGACAACGACAGCCTACTAGATGGCGGTGCCGATTGGCCAAATAACACCACGCGTGTCTTTCATGCACGTAGACGTACTAGGGGAAGAGGAAATCAGCATGAACTAGCAGCACGAGGAAGGGGTGCCGAAAAAAGATTCAACGTCAGTTGTGGCAGTGGTTTGGCTATGCACAGTCAGTTGTGGCAGTGGTTTGGCTATGCACAGTCAGTTGTGGAAGTGGTTTGGCTAGGCACAGACCGACATTTCCCAGATAAAAGGCAAGTGTAATCTTTGTTGGGTAACGGTCGGTACTTCTGGAAGTAATACAACAAATCTTTTCAACCTCCTTAAAAGGATGCATTTGAAGGAACATGCCGAGAGGGTTCCACTCGGGTCCGCGGATCCCCACTCATTTGTATCTCACGAGGTCCGGAAACACAAACAGTTATCAATAACGGACACATTAAAGCCGTCAAAAAGATAAGATTAAAGCAGCAAACGATGGAGAAAGGTGATGGAGGCGCTCACGTTCTTCTCAGCATAGGATGTGTTGATGTTGAAAGCTGTGGGATTCAAAAGAATCACGGAATGTTTTGGATTTTGGAATTTAAAAAAGTGCACACCTTTGTTGTTATTGTTCAATTATTTCCCAAAAGAAGAGTCAAAGGGATGATTTTATATAAACCAAGACACCTTCCCCACCCCATCGAGTAAGGCAGTGGCAAAACAGATTATTGTGTATGCTACTGAGCACTTCATTTTTTTCATAATGTTCCTTAATCAGTAATTCAATTCAAGAAAAGAGTTTGGGAACCAATGGTGTTGCTATAACACCATTGTGGTGTTAACTGTGGTGGTTACAATACATTCCTGATCAAACTTGCTCATCAAAGGTCAGAGGATCACACAGGTTCAGTAATCAGTTTATAAAGAAACTAACACAATCAGTTTTTAGGGCAAAATTCTAAACATATAAGCTGCTATTTAACTGTTCTTTCTGAGGGCTAAGAGGGACATTTCAGGGGAACAGCTCTAATTGGGGTAGGCCACCAAAAACTGGAAAGGTTGGTAAACATTTTTGCTGTGTAGGCATATCCCACACTTCAAGGTCCATGCCAAAGTAAACTGAAAGGTAATGTAAATAATTAAAACGTAAAATAAGGCCCATCTCTCTATGCTCTCACTTGTTTTCCGTCTTTCTCTCTCCTCTCTCTCTCACTCTCTCTCTCCTTCTCTCTCCCTCTCTCTCTCTCACGCCAATAGCATGAAAAGGCTCTTAGAGCGTTATCTGTCGCACGAGGATAGTTTCCAGACCCACTGATGTCTCCATAGCTTATGGAAATGAGCTACAGATACCTATTGAAAATGACAGTAGGAGATTAAATCTGAGCGAAGACACGGTGGGGTGTAAATCGGCTCCGGCCACATTCCTAATTACACTTCCCTTTCACAACAACGTGTGAATGTGTGCTTGTGTACACTGCCGGCCTGTAGGAAGTTCAGCCCAATATAAAGTGGCTGTGCGTGTGTGTAGAAGCTTGATTGCTAGCATAGGAGTGCTTTTATAAGTGTACTGGGTGTACTGAATGTGCCGGGGACACTTATAAAATAACTCAAAAACAAGAAGTGTAGTACATATATAGCACCAGTCAAAGGTTTTCACTTCAAAATGTCCTTGTTTTCCATGAAAACATACATGAAATTAGTTTAAATAGGAAATATAGCAAAGGGAATATGATATGTCTGTCCACAACAATTTTCGCAGTATTTCTCTGTCCAATCTGTGTTATTTTGCCTATCGTAATCGTTTATTGGTCATTCTGAGAGAAAATTTTTTCTTTGCAACTCTGTCTAGAAGCCACCCACCGCGTAGATGCAGGTTCCCTGTTCAAGTTAAGACTGGGGCTTTTGCGGGTACTATTTTTATGAAGCTGCCCACTGAATACCCGTGGGGCATCTGTTTCTCTATCTAGATGCTCTGGTGTATTTCTCCTCTTACTCAGTTGTGCACCGGGGCCTCCCACTCCACAGTTTCTGCTGTCCTCTGAAGGGAGTAGTACACAGTGTTGTATGAGATCTTCAGTTTCTGGTCAATTTAAGAACGTTCGAGACAGTTTCTGCTGATCAGCTGTACTGTGAAGGGAGTAGTATACAATGTTGTACGAGATCTTCAGTTTCTTGGCAATTTGAGACAGTTTGAGACAGTTGTACTGTGATGGGAGTACTACACAGTATTGAATGAATGTTGTACGAGATCTTATAGGGGAATTTTGGCGTGTCACATGGAGGAATCGATTAAGTAACCATGGTATTATAGAAGTAATATTTTAGTAATCCATAAGATGTCATATACTCATAAGCCAGAAATGTATTAAACAGCAGGTATTGATAGATAATGCTAAACAACATCTATTCATATAATCAAGTATGTACTGAGTGGTAGTATAAGCACACTTGGAAACAAAGAACACTAAAAGACGCGGTGAGGTCATCATTCATGATTTCTCACCAGAAAGATTCTGAACTTATGTTCTGGGATGGCATCCAATCACCATCTTATCACTCTGCCTCCCTTAAACTCTTCCCAGACCTTTGCAATCTCTCAAGGCAAGGTGGCCACAATAGGTTCACTCATTCCCTGAAATTATCATAAAGGGATGATCTAAATAACACGAGATAATACATGGTATAAATATGTGTGTTCGAAAGTTGTACGTTGGGCTTTTCTGCAGAAACTTCCCGGCTTGATGATGACGTTCAATAAAGTCTAATTGATTTTACAACCTCTGAAGTTCTTGCATCTTTTTGAGTTGGGAAAGGCATTTTCCACGACAATCTTCGGTTTCTTGGCAATTCCCCACAAGGAATAGCAATTTTTAAAACAATAGAGTTATCTATTATTATCTGCTATCTTGCACATTGCTTTTTGCACACTGCACTACTATTATGCAACTATATGTCTCCCTGTCTATTGTGTTATGTTTGTACTTACTGTATTATTCTGTTTTAAAGTACCACTTAACCATAGAAGATCCCTAGGAATATCCCCTACTTGGCAATGAAGCTGATTCTGATTCTGAGAAGCTACTTATTTGAAACTGACCATTTTGACCCCCAAAATGCTGATGTTCCACATACTCAAGTAATCAAAAAGGGCCAGTATTTTAATAATCTTAATCGTTTTCAGATGTGCTAACATAACTGCAAAAGGATTTAAGATATTCCATAAAAAATCATCAGTTTCCAGGTACAATAGTAATTTCCAACATTAACAATGCCTATACTGCATTTCTAATACTTTTTACGTTATTTTAATGGGCCAAAAATATATATTATTTTGAAAACAAGGATATTCAGACCCCAAAGTTTTGAACAATAGCATATTTATATAGAAGTTATGTATGTACTGTAGAGCTGTCAAACCTAACCTGTTAAAACGTGTTACAACAGGTGTTGTATTGCATCAACATTTCTACACCACTCTGACCCTCTTTTGACAGCAAAATGTTTTTGTGTGGATCCATGTAACCACAGACCACAGAAGACAGCCTGGTCGTATGTAGTTTACGAAACGTGCACGTGTCACTTCTACATCACTAAAAAAAATTGTCTCTTAGCCCAAGCATTTAAGCAAATGCTATTTATTTTTTCACACGGAAATGCATTTGTGGGTGTTTGTGTGTTATCATGTTGCAAGCATTACTCAAGGTAGGCTATATATTTTTAAACGATAGCAAACAACAATTTAGCTATTGTACCTAGAGACCATAATATCTCGTCCAGTGTCTAGACACCCATTTTTATGCCTCAAGACAAACAGAAAAATGGCAACCCTGAAGTGTGGCTGGATGGATGAAGGGTATGTGTGTGTGTGTGCGTGTGTGTGTGGGAGACCATGTGCAAACGAGGGAAGATACAGAAAGTGTGCCAGGGGCTCACATGATACGTCCATTAGGTTGTTGACACAAGGGAGTTGAGGGCAAAACACAGTGTTCAAAAGTATTCAGAAGGCTGACCATTTTGGACGCTTCAGACCGTTTACTGTAACCCCCCCCCCCCACACACACACACACACACACAGACACAGTTTATGTTAATGCCCGTCTGTAGACTGCAGGTACCCTGAGGGAATGGTGCATTAAACACCATGTTCAAATGTTAAGTAGAATTAAAAGGGCTGATCCTGCAGAATCCCTCTACCAAGGAGAGAGTCAGGGGAAGGAGGTGAAGGACGGGGGGGGGGGCAGCAGGGATGGAAACAAAGGGTTAAGTCCAGGGGGTGTCACATTCACATCGAAATCGGTAGGATGGTTCCACCGTAACCCAAACGTGTTCTCAGGCAGCTCTACCAGCGGGAAACCAGAAGGATGAGAAAAGCCCTCGGAGACGGAGCACATTTGCACGGCCAAGGGGAGGGGCATCTAATGAACTCCAGGCGAACCCTCCGGGCGAGCTGGCATGCATTTGTCTTATAGGGCGCGCTGGGCTATCTCTATGGCAACATGGTTGTACGTAACGCTTTCCTGTCTCTATGCTAAGGACACATTTAGTTTTCCAACCCCAATAAACCCTATCAGACATCAGTACTGCTGTTGAATTCAGACAGTACCAATGAATTACTAACATGTCAGGGCGTGGGGCAAAGCGGCCTTACAGAGCCTGCAAGGCATGTGCCCTTTAGGATTCCAAGACCTTCCAGAGACAGCAAGCGAGTTCAACAATTTGTATGGTAAATATGGACAGATACAGGACTGAGGTCTGAGGCATACACACGGGCCTTGGATTCCCGTGCTGTAGAAAAGAAGAAACATCCACACAGCCGTCGGAAGTCACCTCAATAACCACAGCCCATGTCATCGTCATCACTGGGAACTGCTTTGGCAGGAAGATGCCGCTACGAGGGGGTGCATCGCGCAATGATTGTAGCACTGATTATGTTAAGTGGAGTGTACTGTGCTCCTTGTGCCTCACTGAGTGAGTGTGTTTTATTAGGTAGCGCTGTGAGAGGACAGTAGTTTGAAAAGGAGAACCTCTTCTTTCTCTCACCCAGCTAATTGAAACGGAGAAACAGAGAGGAAGAGAGACGGAGTCGAGGGGAGAGAGAGGAGGGGCACATTCCTCCCCATAAGCATGAAGGAAAATAGGGAGGGATGGAGGAGAAGAGGGAGGGGTGGAGGAGAAGAGGGAGGGATGTAGGTGAATAGAGGGATGGAGAAGAGAGAGGGATGGAGGAGAAGAGGGGGGATGGAGGAGAAGAGAGAGGGGTGGAGGAGATGAGGGGGGATATAGTAGAAGAGGGGGGATGGAGTAGAAGAGGGAGGATGGAGTACAAGACAGGGGGATGGAGTAGAAGAGGGAGTGATGGAGTAGAAGAGGGGGGGTGGAGGAGAAGAGAGAGGGGTGGAGGAGAAGAGTGGGGGTGGAGGAGAAGACGAGGCCTAGAACCTTCATTTACACTCACCATGAATTATTCATAGTTCCAAGGAGCAACCAAGTCAGAGGGGCTGCTGGGATGGAAGAGAGAGATAAATAGCCCGACGTGAGTCTCCGACAGTACGTAAACCTCCCGAGAGCGCAAGACCCCACCCACTGTACATACACCACTGAACACACTGAGTGGGCATTAAAGACACAGACTGGCACAAAACACACACACTGTTTGAAGTGTGCATTCTACATAAACATCCTGTGGTAGCAATTTATCACGCGTGGTTCGATAAGCTACCATACCACAGTCGGATGACTTTCTTCAAAGTTATTTTGACTTCCCAACAGAAGTTTCTCAAAAGAGTGTCAATAGATTGACAGCTCTGTCGAGATAGCAAATTGCTAACATCTTGAAAGGCAGAGAGACTGATGTGATGGGGCTAGCTAAAGAGATGTCGGACAAAGACACTCATTGATGACACCCTTCAAGGCAGGCCTGACAGCCCGAATTCCATACCAAGGCAACGGTTACAATAATAATCTTGTCATAGTCGCACTATGTGACATGTGTTGTGAGCCTAATGACAACCGCATGTTTGTTTTGGTTGTGGGCTTCCAGCACAATTAGCTACATAAAGAGTTCACCTCCTTCCTTCCAAAAGTCAGTCACAATCCCTGTAGTGTGAGAGTGCTATTTCTGAGACGCTTCCAATGGCTGCAATGTTGTTGAGAATAACCCGTAGCCCCTCTTGCATCACTCACGCATACAAAAATCACACACACACACTAGACGCAATGCCGGATACATACCAAGAACTATGGAAATGTGTTTACATTTGCTTACACAGCCCCTTTTATCAAATGTTTAGTTTTTTTTTTAACTGACCAGGGCAATAACAGATGCATTGCACTAAATGCCCAGGTTTGGCCAAGAATGTGACAGGATACATTTTTTTTATTGGAATTATTAAAGCATAGCTGTGCGTTTCACCACTCTCTGGGACAATAAAATGGACAGGGAGGAAAAGAGAAAACTTTTACACGGAAAGGACCATTAATTCTCCCTCATTATCACTTAGGCCAATCCTTCCCCTCCAAAATGCCCCGCCCCCATTGGCAACGCTCCAATCTAGACTGTGACCACAAAGCATTTGGGAAAGCTAACAGGCAATCACCCCCTCACAAAGGTACAAGTCCACATGAGAACGGAGATAAGAGGGTAAGAAAACAGAAAGAAACCTCATCAAAATGACCAAAGATCGACCATTGGTTCTGGCTCCAATGTACACAGGCCCAGTGGGTACAACATACCCTTTAGTTAGCAAGTTAGAGCACGGAAACACACACTCTGCCAACAGAGTGAGACAGGGTCGGACCGCCCTGTGTCCCAATAGAGAACTGGAACGCACACACACATGCCAACAACCACACTCCCACAAACACTACAGAATAAATGCTGAGCACGCTTCCAAAGCATTCAATACCATGTATGTCAAGACCGCCTCGTTTGTTGTATAGCGCCTATTATTCAAAGGTGTGGTTTGAGTGTGAAGAGGGTTCAAAATAAAAGGCGGAGGCTAAGGATCCTGGGTTAACCACCCTGTCCCCAAGCATCCAGAAAGCTCTTTCCCAAAGCAGATGATCTGAATCACAGTCTTTCTTCCCCATTTACTTACCCAACTGCCAATCTTAAATGAGAATTCTTACAAGGGAAACTGCCGAAACTCACTTCATTTGAAAATAAAATGCATCCGGCGAAAAGTCGTGGCTGTGATAAGTTGTTCATAAACATTAAGGTCTGTCAACTGTTTAGGGTGCTATTGGGATCCACCATATTATTATTATGATATTTTGCCCATGCTGACACTTAATGTCAGTATTGCACCAAAATAATACATTCTCGAGGTTGCCGCAGTGAAATTTGGTTCCGAGTCTGTGTGTGTGGCGGTCTTCTCCGGGCTGATGCTTAGATCCGCACCCATCACTGTGTCCCCTCCGTCGCCTCTTCCCAAATACAGTTGTCACTTACAGACAGGAAGCAGAACATGTCAACTCCCTTGTCTACAGAAAACCGCACTTCACCCCGTTTCATTGACTGAGAAATCTGTCCTGGCAGCCAAAGTTAGGCAACTTTTTTTCAAACACAGATCATTGCAAAAACATGTCAACTACTCTACTCGTGTCATTCCACTCGCCCAGACGGGATCTGCATGCTAACCTGATTTTCTCCATCTGCTTCATTGGGAGACACGTTTAGATCTCAGAGTTTCATAAGCTCAAGTGTCAATCGGCAATGGGTGTGAGTGTTCACTTATCCTAAAATCAGATGAACAATGGGTTTGTCTTGTGTTTTCATTCTTCTACTCAATCACATTGACATCCAATATCAGCTAAGTATATAATGTCACTTCTCTGGAGTTCAGAGCAAGCAGAACCAAAAGGCTTACAATTAGAGGTGGAATTCTATTCATTTGTACCACTAGGGCTGCTTTTAATAGGGGTCTTATCATAGAATTATTTAAAATACTTATGAATTTTGTATGGGTCTAGTAGGCATGGTAAAGAGTCCTTGTATCATACAACTTGTGTCCTGTTTTATGACCTTGTGGTGTGGCATGAACCCAAACATTAATGATGTTTTCATCAAACTGACAAACCAACCCTTCAAAAGGAGCTACTGTTAGCTTCTCACGCTTGTTTTGTCAACCAACAACATAATTTGTTCATGCTAGCAGTGCAATTCAGGCTTCCTTCTCGCTAAATAGGAAGTGGAGACTGAAGGTTCAGATGGAAAGCAGCACAGGTGTTCATTTTGGAGGGAGGGCCAGTGACAGTTAGCTAGAGTGGGAATCCCCTTTTCCTCAATTAGATCTATTTCAGAAAAAGCCTGAAGCGTATCAAAATGTGGCAAACTTTAACGGGTTCAAAACCAAACATGGCAAAACATAACAAAAGGGAGTAGCCTCAAAACCCCAGAATATTTTGCAACACTACTTTTAAACAAAGTCTTTAGGTCCAGTTTTTCCCCTCATCTGCTGCTGATAAACTCTATGCTGTCACAGTAAAACTGAATATTTTTATGATGGAAAAAAAACAAGTGGTGTGTAGTTTACAATCACACAAACATCAGGGCCGAGCCACAGCATCCTGCACCCGGCATTCAGAGAATCAAGCTAGCAAGTAAGGGTGAAGAAAAGTTACTGACTGTCTGTGAACGTCTGCGTAGAACTGTTGCTAAGTGGCTGTCACATTGATTCAATGCAGGTAGCCATCATATGAGAGACAACCAAAGGTAAGTTAGCTAGCTAACAGTCACAACTTTATAACTACGATTAACTACAATAGATGCGTGGGGGGAAATAAAATAAAATAAAAAAAGAGAAAACCGAATTACTATCTATGTACATTGTTTTAACATAAGGAAAACAATGTGATAAGGTAGTGCACATCGAGAAATGGTTAAAGATTCATATACATTAAAATACATCCAAAACTACACCAAAACAACTGCTCAAATAAGAAAAAAGCCAGAAAAAAAAATCTACACATGGCTTTCCAAAGTGGAGGCTGTATCCAGCATCTTGGGGGAAGCCTCATCAGCCTCCCATCCTTCATTTTAGCTAGCTAGGCCTAGATCTATTAGGGTCAAGCTCCATGGCAGTTAAATGACAGCACCTCTATTTGGTTTAGGCAGGCAGTTGGACTTGCACACATGAAAAGCATAACTCTCCCACAGACCAGTAGAAATGGTCAGTTGAACGGTAAATTTGCACTCTGGGGGAGAAAGGTTGCCAACCTCTGCCATAGGAGAAATACAACAGTTACTCATTCATCCCATTCCTTTGTAGCCAAATTAGTCAATTTAATTTAGACTCCAACAACTGAAAGGTTAATTGCAACAGCCCAAAATATCTTTTATTGCACCATTATATGAGCTGATTTGTTCCCAGTATTGACCACTGCTCCAAGCAAAGCGTCAGCGGCAGAAAATGGAACCCGGCATATAATTTCAGCTCGACCCTCCAGGGAGACGCAACTCAGTGCCAGGAATGTAGCCGCTTTCATTGATCACAACAAGATATTTTCTTTCGCATCTCCTTTTCGGCACAAAGCTGAGCATCTGTCTGTGTATTTTAACTATTCTACTACGCTATTATATTCAGCTTTGTAACATGGTATAATATAATTATACAAACTTGCAGACATTGATCCGGGCTTTGAGATAGTGTAACTTTATTAAGTGTCCTCCACTTGCCAGAGCAGCCTGTTTTGTAGGCAACAAAATAAGTAGAGCAGAAACGGTGATAAAGAATCACACCCAATCACAGGAGCCACAAACCATTAGACGTCTGGACCAGGGCTCCGGAGACGGTGGAAACAGAATACATATGTAGTGCCTACGCTAGTGAGAGAAGGAACTTGTCTGACGAACATGTCTATTGATTCGATTTCTAACTGCCGGCTTGCAAGAATACCCCTTTATTAAATTAACAGTGATTCAATTGTCATTCTGTTTCACACTTTTGCTGTTCCCATTCCCATTTCAAAATGTATCATGATCTGATTCAATTACATTGGCAGAGGGAGACGATCTGAGAGGGACATTCTGGGGTCAGATGGAATATGAATTACATAAAGGACAGCGTATATCTCTGATGTGAGAACTGCATGCTATTTATATCTCCCCTAAGTGTTTACGGTCTGCAGGGACCAAGGTAAAGGATAGTTTGGAGGTCAGAATTGCCACTAAATGGCCTGGCGTGACATTGAGAAAAACACCAATTGTTGGGATTCTGTACCTGGAATCTCATTCCCCCCACAGTAAGCTAAGTCTTGTTGACCCCTGTGAAGGAAGCATTCCTCAGACTCCTCTGGGGAATTAGCTTTTAACGGATCTAACCCAGGATAGAGCTGACCCCGAATGAGACAAACAGAATCAGTGTGATGGAAGCCAATGCCTCCAGCTGAACTACCTCCCAGACTAACCCCAGAGGGACAGTGCAAGGGAACCAACGCCCTTCTCTTCCTCCTTCCAACCCTCCACTCAAGTGATAGCTATCTATGTGTTTCTCTCTCCCTGCTCTATTCCTCCATACTTGGCGCTTTAAGCTATTTTGTGCTCGGCTCTTTGATTTAATGGTCACCAGAGAATGAAATGTGACCATCCATCTCGTTATACTGGGGGAAGCAACAAGGGGAAAGTTCCTGCCAGTTTCACTGCACCACTTCCCTAACTCTGTCTCTGATTCTGTCTTTTCACACAACATGACAACACACAAAAAAATCCTTTTGAATCACATTCTGATTTTCACTTATTTGCATATTTATCATTTACCTGTATATGTACATTTCCACTGTTTTTATTCCGCCAATCTTGACAAGAATATAAAACTGTCCACTGCCGATTCATTTTTCACACTTAGCATATTCCCTGAGCCAACAGACCCAGGAAGCACCAGAGGCGTGTATGAATTGGCCTCAAGCTTAATTTCTCCAAACAGCATTTTGTGAAACTTTTGGCATTGTGACCCACTTAAAGCTTTTCAGATGTTCCTTGGATCTAACAAAATAAATAGAACTGTCTTCTTCCACACAACTCAGTCTGTAACTGTAATGCAAGACAAACTGGCTTGCAAAACCGTTGAACTGCCAAAATGTCTGGGCTCCATTAACAGATAGAGAGAGCTTTGAAGTTTGAAACTTTGAAGTCTGATAGATTTCACTGAAAGTAAATCGGCACCGTCATCATTAGGCGAGACGAGATGGGGCTTAATCATCACAGAACCTGTTATGATAACTTCCTACTACACTTCCTGGATATTAGTAGACTCTTCTAAGAATAAACCAAGATGGTACAAGCTAAAGATAGTGTGGTCTAACGATAATGGAAGGATAATAGTAAAGCTTGCTATACTTTCAATTAATTTGATTTCAAACAGAAAAAAGATAAGACTGCTTTTAATAGTACCATCTTTGTTCAAGGATTCGAGGGAAAGATCCTGTGAAGTTCATGATAGATATTGTACCAAGTTGTAGAAACACTGTGGTATTAATGTGAAATGAAAAATGAAAGTGCCCCCGAGATTCCAGTGCCATGTCACATGTCTGAAGGGAACATCTGCCTGTCCACCTACAGCAGAACATGAATGGGAACCCAAATTAGACACGGATAGTCCAGTCCCCCAAAACAAACTTAGATGATGAAACCGAGAGGATGCAATAGCCAGCATGAAACCCTTCTTCGTCTTTGGTATCGTGATCATGCTGACGTTTAGAATAGAATGTAGCCACACGAGAGGTTAAATAAAGGGGGAGAACGTTGTTTGAGAATGTCTCTGTCAGCTTTCCCTTTGTTTCCTACTAATTTCCTGTGAATATACGTATTGTAAAAAAAAAAGAACGATGACTTCCCCTTTATTATGCCATTATATCGTCACACACATCACACATCTCACACATGTTCCTACAAGGCACTGGCTCCTTCGCAGTCACTGGGTGAGGCCTTGCGGTTTAGGGTTATTTATGACACTGTTCAGCAATTCCACAAATGAATCTACATGGTAAAGTACACGAGGCAGTATGCTTACTAGACCCAGTAGTCGTTTCCTGTTATTCACAGATAACACCATTACTGCTCTTCACAACATTACTAGGTCTCTAAGGAATCGACATACATTGTTTTGCATTCAAAGGGATCCACAGCTACTTTTGTCACCCAGTTTTTTCATGGATTTTGTTTCTAATTTTCTCAAACAAGCGAAAAGGAGACATTAGTATTGGCAAGAGGGGGTTGTAGTAGTTCTGATAATCAGAAGTAGAGGCAAATATTAGTGCGAATAAACATGTCTCTGTCTCTCTCATTCTTTCTATTCTCCATTCATTCTATTGAAGGTTCAGACCCTGGTCACTAATACTTTCAGTATAATTAATGATCTGCAACTTGGCTACAACACATACAAACAATAGTTAGGCGCATATCGAAGGGTGTTTCATTCCTGTTGGCATTCCAAACCAAATCATTCAAACACAGAGGAAGATCTGTGCTACAGTCTGTGATACTGAGTATCATTACCTCTGTTTGATTAGAAGCTTAATTGTAATTCTAATGAACCAGATACCTTTTCCAACAAGGACGGCCTGCAGAGCAGACAGTCTCCAACCAACGCTGACAGAGGGGAAAGTCGCTATGGAAACACTTTCCTCGCCACATAATGGGAAGTCTGAGATCAAGACAGATTACAGTGTGACTACTAGAAGATAGTGTTGGCCCCACGGCACTCTAGAATGTAGTTCCCCATAGAGACCCTCTAACCCGGTTCAGTAACTGACTAGGTACCTCAGAGAGTGTTATTCATTAAAATAAAGCAGCTTCTGTTCAGCCTTCGTAAAGATGCTTGAGCTGTGTGGAAGAATGCAATGAAAATAATATCTACCATCTCTATTTATTAAATATGGGTTACTGCCACGTAATACTGTTTAATGCCGCATAATCAGAAAAGAATACAGTACAGATGGCAGGCCTTTTGAAAATAACACAAAAGCTTCGCCCCGTTGTCCATTGTACCAATGCTGGAGAGTAGTGACAGTCTACAGATGCATAGAGCCAAGGGCAATAGAGACAAAGAGAGACAGAAAGAGAACGAAACAGACAGACAGGCAGGCAGGAAGAGAAAGAAACAGAGAGACAGACAGAAAGAAAGAAACAGATACAGACAGAAAAACAGACAGACCGATAGAGAGACAGAGAGAGAAAGAAACAGACAGAAAGACAGACAGAAAGAGGGGAACATAGCAAGAGGACAGGATCCGTAGTGGGAGATGGGAGTTATGGAAAGCAGGCCTCTGTCTCCTCGTTGCCCTGCATTCTAAGAGATGTGCCAGGTTTTGCACCCAACTTGTTTCTGACCAATTAGACAGGAATGAAAGCTAGGGATTGGGGGAGGGTTAGGGTTAAAACTAGGCCATTTGGTTCTCTATCTCCAACTCTCTCTCTGGCTGTTTCTCTTTGTTTTTTCTCTGTTTCTCTCTCTCTGTCGAATAAAAAATTAGTTACAGTGGTGCAAAAGGGCTGGCATCTCATGGAGGCCCTGCTGGTTGGTCCTCTTAATATAAATGTTGCCAGAGACCCGGGGAAGAAGGGTCTGTTGGGGGAGTATGTCAAACAGAAACATTTAGATGTTCTGTGTTTGCAGGAGACCTACTCTGATGTTGTAGATTAGGTGTGGAAGGGGGCCCTGGTGGAAGGGGGCACGGGTGGAAGGGGGCCATTGGTGGAAGGGTACCAACACTAGTCAGGGCCGGCAGTATTAACAAGGTAGTTAGTGGGGGGGTTAGTGCCTCTCTCGACTGGATCATATTTCTATGTTCGGGCCCAAGAGCAATAGGCTTGTGTCAGCCTTGATACACCAAGTTGGGTTTTTTGACCATCGTATTACATATTACTGATACACCAGTACTCCGGCAGGCTTCCTATTGTAAACGTAATGTAAAGCTCTTACAAGATGCTGCCTTTTGCTCGCCTATTGGGGAAGATGGTGGCAGCGGAAAGACTCTCAATCTGTGGCGGGATGTTGGGAAAGTATTAGCAATTCATGTCAGGAATGCCCTCTCTCTGGGCAGCTGTTCATCGTTGCCATTGAGCCCTTTTGGGGTTTGTTACGCAGGTGAATGCGGGGGGGTGGGCATGGCAAGCACGGGCTGTGGGCGGACTTGGCGGTCTACGTCGACGACGTTTCAGTCTCGATAAGAGATGACGGGGATGTCCTGGCACGGGAGTCAGGTTTACAGGTGTTGGAGGGGGCCTCATCCTCCAGGTTAAACTGGGGTAAGAGCTAGGCATTGTTAAGTGGGGCATGGTGGGACCGGGTGCCTCTGAGGCCTCACAGGGGATTGGAATGGGGCAGTTAGGGGCTCAGGATCCTGGGGTTGCATCTTGGTTTGGAGGGGTGGGCCACGAACAGCTGGGAGAGGGTGGCTCAAGGGGAGGTGGCTAAGCTGACAAAGTGAAGGTGGCTCCTCTTCCAGGTGTCCTACCGAGGACGGGTGCTGATCATCAACAACCTGGTGGCGTCCTCCCTACGGCGTAACGTTGCTGGACCTGACGCCTGGACCTGGGTGTGGGATGAACCCAGCTTATCCCTCTGGTGATTGTTTCTTCTGTGACCCTGCATGGACGGGTGAAGGCAAGCGGGCATCCGGATGCTGGCGGATTTAAGGCTCCCTGGTGGGGGAGAGTGGAAGGCCCTTCAAAAGTTGGCACAGAAGTCAGGCATCACAACCGCTGCTTAAGAGGTTAATGGGGGAGCTCCAGGACGCGCTGCCGGAATCGATGAAGGAAGTCATCGGGCAGGCACGGGGGGAGGGGCCACCACAGCAGAGACTGAGAATTGGCAGGGGAGTCTGGAGGCCATACTGTCCTTTAGCTCTCCGGAACTGGGTACCTTTGAGGTTGTGGGGAGCAAGGTTTTACACTCCCTCCGTGTGAAGGTCAGGCCCATTAGGGAGTTAGCGGGCACCATTGGGGCACCAGTGGCAGGGCCTACTGGGCTCTGATGGCATGGTTGGGTATGGATGGAGGGTGCTGTATAAACTCCAAGCTCCTAAATGGTCTGGAGACATCCAGTGAATGGATGCCCTGGCCACTAATAGCTTGTTGGCTTGGGTTGATCCTGGGATTGGGGATAGGTGAGACGGTCCAACATGGATTCTCTGTGTTCCAGGTTGATGTTGTTGATGTTATTGTTGCATCTTTGTGTGTGTGGTGACTTTTTTTTGGAGATGGGGCCCAGGTATTCAAGGGTAGAGAAGGATAGACATTGCTTGCCGTCTGGACCAGCAGATTTAAGGGGGTTTGTGTTCCTGAAGGAGTGGTCTGTGTGGTTGGACAGGAGGGGTTTGGGTTCCTGGGGGAGTGGTCTGTGTGGTTAGACAGGAGGGGTTTGGGTTCCTGGGGGAGTGGTCTGTGTGGTTGGACAGGAGGGGTTTGTGTTCCTGGGGGAGTGGTCTGTGTGGTTGGACAGGAGGGGTTTGGGTTCCTGGAGGAGTGGTCTGTGTGTTTGGACAGGAGGGGTTTGGGTTCCTGGAGGAGTGGTCTGTGTGTCTGGACAGGAGGGGTTTGGGTTCCTGGAGGAGTGGTCTGTGTGTCTGGACAGGAGGGGTTTTGGTTCCTGGGGAGGGGTGTGTGGTTGGACAGGAGGGG
>JACXGK010007974.1:0-23721 GCA_016801125.1 Novumbra hubbsi
ACCCCCCCCCCCGGCTGTTCCCAACTCCCCCCCAGGCTCTGGTCAGTCTTGTTGGCTGACGATATGTGTTCTGTTACGTTCATAGGTTCCTTTTCTGACGGGTACCCTACCAAGCACAACTTTCCCATGACCCCGATGGGCCCCTCGCCCTTGCCCCACCAGTACCCTCCCCATGTACCCCAACACCAAATCCCGTACCCTCCCCTGGTCCCCCAACACCAAATCCCCGTGGCCAATGGCAGCGTGCGTCAGGGAAGCGCCCAGGGCACCAGCCAGATGCTGGACTTCCTGGAGAGCCAGGTGAGGGCGGTGGACATGAGCGGCCAGATGCGCCCCCCCACCTCTCGTTACCAGTACCTGCCGCAGGCCCAGGCAGGGCCCCAGGGGGTCCCCTTCACGGGCGGCCCCCCCAGCATGCTGTCTGCCCTGGATGAGATGGGGGTGAGGGGGATGGAGAGGCGGGTGATCACCTTGCCCCCCATCATCCAGCGGGGCCCCAGTTTCTCCTCTCGCAGGGGCGGAGGAGGGGCCAGGCCCCCCCAAAGATTTTCCAGCCAATCCAGCGGCAGCTCCAGCCGTGCCAGCGGAGGTGCTCGGCGTGACCCCTCACCCCCGCGGCGGGGCATCCTGCGTTCCCACAGCGACGAGTCGGATCGGGACGACGGGAGGGCGGGGCCGAGGAGGGCGGGGCGGGGCTCGGACAGGAGGAGGACCCGTAGCCGCGACGTGCTGACGGAGAAGCTGCAGCGGTCGGCACCCGCCAGGCGAGACCGGAGCTACTCCCCTCCTGCCCGCCGACGGGGCTCCTGGAGCTCCGCAGAGGAGGATCGCCGGGGAGGGGGGGGGAAAGGGAAGCTGTGGTCGGAGAACCCCCCCAGTTACTCCTCTATTCAGATCCAGCCGGGGAGCAGAAGGAGCAATGACCACTTCTCTGTAAGGAACACGACGGCTGATTCATGAATCCTATTTAATGTTGTTTATTGAGACATGCTGACTTACATTAAACACACACACACACACACACACTAACACACTCATTCAGAAACATCCATCTATACCCACACACCCGTCCACACACAAACACTGTTTACCAGACTAATCAACGCGAAACTGAAAGCGTTTGTTTCTCTTTCCCCTCCCTGCTTATTGTTTCAGGATAAGAGCTCTAGAAGTTGTGGTAGCGTTGTGATCTGAAACCGCCCTGCCTGGCAATTTTTTTTTGGTGTACAATAATACTTGGTGTCTCTACAAACTGCCTGTCTGCCTTCAGAAGACACTAAATTCTGACACTTAATTCTGAAATTAAGAAAACATTTTAAGCAATCCGAACGACTAAAAGGATGTACTTGCAATTCGATGTCTTCACTGCCTCTTCATACATGCGAAGAACCTCAAGTGTTTTTAAGATTTATTTGGCGTGTGTGTACATGGGAGATAATAATGGCACCTAAAAAGACATTACTATCAAGAACCTAATAAGGAGCATTTGCCTTCAGAGCCATTTAAAGTCCCAAACTCCGGGTTGAAGGATGTTGCACTGTTCTTCAAAAAAGAAAAGCCTCAAGTCCTTTTTGAGGGATGAAGGAGGTGGACATCTAGTCTGCACACCACAACTTCACAAATTATGTTCAGACATGGTGATTGGGGAGGCCATTGATGACTCTAGATGTCATCCTAGGGTTCATCAAACCGCTCTTGAATTTGTTTAGCTTTGTTTGTGCTGCATTGGCCTTAGATACAAGCGGTTTCCCTGTTGCAGCCCTGACATAAATTCCAGGTTGATACAGTTCTGTGGTTATTATTGTGTCTGTGCTTTTGGGGCATTCAGAAATTATCCTGGTATGTTCATCAGTCCATGTCTGTCAGCTTTGACTTGTGACTGCTGTCTGTGCTTGGGATATTCTGTCAGCTTTGACTTGTGACTGCTGTCTGTGTTTGGGATATTCTGTCAGCTTTGACTTGTGACTGCTGTCTGTGTTTGGGATATTCTGTCAGCTTTGACTTGTGACTGCTGTCTGTGTTTGGGATATTCTGTCAGCTTTGACTTGTGCCCGCTGTCTATGTTTGGGATGTGCTGCCTTGTTTAGAGCCTTAACAACTCTGTTGCCTCACGGTGCTTTAAATGTCAAAAATGAAAGTGCGAATGCTATGTGACACAGACTAGTGAAAGATTTATAAAAAAAACCTTTGTAAAGATGCAACCCCACTCTAATATCTTTCCCACTCAATTTATGACATCATTTCCTGATGTCTGTCCCAAGGATCTAATTGCAGGTCTAACAGTCTCTGTTCCTATTGCAACGCTATACAGTGGAGCAGACTTTGTGACTGAAGCTCCGGCCATCTGTGCCCCATCAATAAACTCTCATAGATCTGAATCTCGTCACTTAGATCTTTTCCTCTTGCCATCTTGATCCAAAATCGAGGGAAACTTGGACCTGCTATACATTTTTATGCCACAGAGGTGGGATGTTCATTGGTTAAATGCTTTATGCAGCACACCTGTAGGAAGACATCTGCCTTTATGTTCCTCCTCTCTCTTTTTTTATTTTAATTTTGTCACCTGCCTGTACGTCATGCTGAATGGCAATGACCTTGATGTGACCTTTTAACATGCCGTGTGTATGTTGTTTTGTCCACTCCCAGTAGTTTGTTGGCATCCGTGTACATTTCAGATTACATAAAGGTTAGTTAGTTAGTTAGTTTAAGGGGCCAGTCGGCAGGTAACACCACTCCTCGCCTTTGTCAAGAAAAAACGAAATGTCTGCTTTTGACTGTTGAATGTAAGGTAAAGTAACTTATGCCCTTGGAACTTTTTGGTTGAAAAATAAAATCCATGTAAATCAGTTGAAGGAATAATATTATTTGTTGATTGTTTTTGTCTAGTGTTTTTTTTTGGTCTGTTTTCCATTTCCATGGAAAAGTGTGTGAATTTTATTTTTTATGATGTATGTTGCATTTTTGTCTACTGTAGTGGTGATGGGATCCAATTACTCAGTGAATTATAACTCTCTTTAAATATGTTTGAATTTACATAAACATTTTGCTAACAATTACTTTACCCTGTGAATTTTTAGGAGTAATAATATGTATGAAGTTTAGTTTTTCATATAAACCCTGTTTTAAGAGATGCTGTGTGTTAATGAGTCTACATCTGCCTATGTAAAATATCTTGTGCTTTTGTAGCAATTTTTTTAAACTTTTGTACTGTAAATATACTTTACAAACACATTTCTAAATAAATAGATTTAGGGAATTAATGTTTGCTTCTAAATCGTTATTATACCAACGTTTCTCCACTGCTTCCTAGAAAATGTTATACATGGAAAAATCTTTATATTAGTGTCACCGGCAGAGGGTGACAAATACTTAAATGCTTAAATTGTGTACTACTTAATACAACTACTAGCCTCGTCCCTCAGCAGTCGTGCATTTTTGCTCAAAAGCCTGTTGACACGAAACACGAACATCTGCATCTGAAGGTTCTTTGACCAGTTACGTCCGCTGGTGACTCAGTTCTGTTGTATGCTGGACAGAATGCCCCCCCGGCAAACACACAAACAACAACTTGGCTCTCGAAAATATTCTTAACAAAAGCGAGGAGCATCTTGGGGTCTTAAGATTCAAAATATTTTTGTGTCGTACGGACCCTTGCCACAAAGTGTATTGAATTTAGCGGTCATGGTGCAAGACTCCTACAAGTACCAGAAATCAAACATTTTTGTTTTCATTCATTGTTTTGATCCGAAGAAGGCAACACATGATTTTAGCGGAAACATACAGAACACAATAACTTGAGTGGGGGGAGGGGCGTAGCGGTGAGCGTAAAAGGGAGGGTCCAAATATTTTTGTTTGGTCGCGAACTTACATTTCGCTTTATCTGATTGGACACTCCGGACGCAACGGGCGGTTCCTCCAATGATTCATTGGGAAGTGAAATCGTGAATGTCAAAGAAGCTTGTTTCGGCGTCTGACGGTTATCTTCAAAATCAACTGATAAAAGCATTAGCGACGAAGAGACCGGCGTCTTCTGACCAGGCCCTGAAACCCCATTAAGATTGACGCATTTGAAGCTAGCAATAAAAGGATAGCATTAACCCATTTTCAGGTACGCAGTTGTCTTGTAAGAAACTCGTGTTTGCTACTGCCTATATTTAGAGCCCCGGCTTATGGCTTGTCGTAGCCCACTTGCACAACTAGATGCTAAATGAACTTGTACGTTAAGAGAGACTGATAAACACCGATCGTGTTTACACTGCCACCACCGTAATCACCAACGCACCTGTAGTTTACATTCTAAGAGTGTGGAATTAAAGATTTAGCCTCAACGTCAGGCATTAAGTTGGAGCATTTTGGTTAATTACAGGGCCGTAAAGAATATTTGCGTTACTGGACGCGGAGGCAAACCGTAGAATGTACGTACATTTTTATGTGCGCGTGCATGCGTGTCTAGGACGTCTGTCTTTTTTAAACTGAGATAATTTTCCACTCCGCCCGAACATAACTCACACCGCCTCTCCACAGGAACCATGAACGCTCTGGCCGGCAGGAGTGTGTTGTCGCTGGGCAGACGTACGACAGCAGGCGCCATGAGGGTCCTTGCGGGCGGACCGGGTCACCCTGTCACCCGTGCAACCGTCCTAGAAACGGTCCGAGTGTTTCACTCTGGCTCGGGCAGCAAGGGCAATGTCAGCACCAAGAAGCGCGGTTATGACATCACTAGAAACCCACACCTGAACAAGGTAAGCCCCGGCGGGCGGAGCTTAGCCTTCTCTCAAATGGGCGCTGAAATCTTGCTACTTGATTTCCCAACTGAAAGATAGATGCAAATAACATTAGCCTAATGTTTAATACCATTATTGGACCTGGATCATAGCCTTATTGTGTCCCCCTTCACTTGCAGCGATGCTGCTGTCATTGTTACAATCATCTCATGCTTCTGCGGCTCAACCACTTTTCTTAAAACATTCCTCAAGGGCATGTGTTAATATATTACATTTTTAGAATGTATTGCTTTTCTTTCCACTGAGTGGCAGACAGTTTAGATTCTTAGCAAACCAGTTCACGAAATCCGAAGGTTTACCTAGGGTTGCCAAATTCCACTGACATGTACTGGCCAATCACATCCAGACTTCACATAAAAACTGCATACCACCCTGTCTGTATATCTACACGCCTAAGCCCATTTTTGCCCACACATTGTATACATTATAAATATCCCATCTGGCAACAATGGTTACTTTACCCATTCCCCACTATCACATTCTGGCCAAAACAAATGTATGTTTATCAGTCCAATGTTAAGCAAATAGTATCTAGCAAAACATTGTGGTATAACCTCTGCTGACGGTGATGTTTTCACCCGTACGATAAAACGTCTTGTGGGACCCTCTGATTGGCTGCCCTGGGTGCCACTCACCCATTACAGCACTGCCTCTGGTAATTCCTGGTAGGCTGCTTACAGGTTGCCAGGCGCCACTTGCATTAGAATATGTAAAGCCACGCCCATCGTTTAGGGAAGCTTTTCTTCAGTTGTTGTTTTTTAACCTGGGCCTCTCTTAGACCTGAAACAACAGCTGGGTATAGTCAATTACCAGATAGAACAGAAAAACAGCAGGGTCTGGTGAAAACATGCAATTGTCTCCACCAGCCTAAATGTCAAGAACAATTCCATCAATCTCATCTGGTTCCCATTTGTCCAGAAACTGGAGATGAAATGGACAAAGTGTAGCGGTCGTCTGATTTTCGTGTAATGTATGTCCAGAAGAAATGACTGCCTGGAATAGATTTGCGATGACTCACACTGGATTAAAAACAGTGTGGTTTCACTTGATGTCTTCAGGGCGAGTCACTGAACAAGCCCTTATGTATGGAACAACCCAGACTAAGAGTGAATGTGTGCAAATACAAGGAGTCTCTTTTTCCCCAAAGCTTTATTCCTTGAACCCTTATTGGAACGGCGCTACAAACAGACACAGAAGAGAGAGAATACAAAGACTACAATCAATTCTCAACCAGTCCTTCGTTGGGGACTTTTGTTTTATGCCACTAGCTGGACTTCGGTTGATGGTAATGAGGTTTGCAAAGCAAAAGGTAATTTTAATATCAAAAGTCCACTGGGCAATAAACACACAAGTCCATTGAGAGAGGCAGATAGCAAAAAACCCTGAAGGTAATGTTTGTGCGAGGCTGTTTTTACTGTTTTATTGAGGCCAAGTATCAGACTAATCACAGTTTCCATTGATTAGACCTTTATGGAGTGTACCCAGGGAGAATAGTTGTTGTTTTACACACAAAGTCCCAAACACATCTGGCTTCTGCATTCAACCAACCCTCCCTATTGGAGAGGCATGATGCTCCTGGAGCTACTTGGGATAACGGCCTTGTTCTTGGACAGAACCACAGAATGTTTCCTATTGACAGCTGATCCAGCTACCAGCAGAATTGCGCTTCAGGTGTGTGTGTGTTTGTCAGGTGTTGGCATTTGTGGTAGAATAGCAGCAGGGGTAAAATATCATGGTGTTTTGGATTCTGACCATGTTTGCCCCTGCGGTTGGGTTGAAAGGGGTCCTAGGGTTAGGGTTAGGGTTATTGCAGGGCTCTACAAACCGCTTCCTGGAAAACCCAAGTGTATGTTCTCCGGGGCTCGGCTTCATAACCAGCCAATTACAAGGCTATTTAATTATATGGAGTGAAAAGCAACAAAGGAGTAGTTATAATGGTACCGCGGATGGAGAGTGCTTTGGACAAGGTCACATGGAGAAGCGCTTTTATACGTATCCTGATATGCAACATGGGGCATGAGGTCACATGGAGAAGTGTCTGCTTCTGTTGCACGTGTACGTCTGCAGCGCGGGTTAGATTCCAGCACACCCACCCATCTATCTTACCACCTTATCTCCTCTATGAATAAAAGCATAAAATGCCTGAATCAATGAGTCATGGGACACTTCTCCAGGATGTTCCAGGTCACTAAGTTGCTGGTGGAAGGACTCAACTATGGAGGAAGTGTCCAATGTTGAAAATGCCCGTCAGCACTTTCTGTGAGGAAATTCACTGTGCTTGTTGAAGTTCAGTCTAAATCCCACATCTGTAACCATGTAACTCCCAGAATCGGTTCGTTGATTAGGTATGATTGATATGAATAGGAATTTCTTATGAATGAAAACCCAACCACTGTTTCTCTTTACACTAATATTACAACATGGCGATTGGTCGTGTTTTCACTAACAAACCCTTGGAAACGTTTTTAAAATGGATTCATGTTTAGTCTTCTGTCAACAGGAGCTGTTGCCTCCATTCAGGAAAGACAACGTGTGTGTGAGGGGAGATATTTCCAGGGGTGGATGTCCAGGCTCCTTTCCTATTGGGTAGAATAAATAGATTGGTCAGGGAGACGGGCAGAATGCTGTCATTACAGGGGGAAGTAACCAGAACCAGACCACCACGGCCCAGTCAGCCCAGTGAGCAACGGCTTCCCTCTTCATGTAATTGGGCCCAAGGAAAATGAATGTGCCAATGCTGATCCAAACCGCAAAATGGCTAAAGCACTAAAACCTGTTGGTTGTGAGCCGGTGTGATCCAATCACCTGTACTGGTACCTGTTTGTGGTGAGCCGGTGTGATCCAATCACCTGTACTGGTACCTGTTTGTGGTGAGCCGGTGTGGTCCAATCACCTGTACTGGTACCTGTTTGTGGTGAGCCGGTGTGGTCCAATCACCTGTACTGGTACCTGTTTGTTGTGAGCCGGTGTGATCCAATCACCTGTACTGGTACCTGTTTGTGGTGAGCCGGTGTGGTCCAATCACCTGTACTGGTACCTGTTGGTTGTGAGCCGGTTAAAAGCATTTAACTAGGTGTTTTGTATTTTATTAAAAAGGTTTTTTTCTTAAAAACGTAAGAAATCATCGTTTTGGTTTGTTGGCCTCTTCTGTTAATCACGTGCTTGTTGGAAGTCAAGGGAGGGCACTCCCCTGTTATTGACAGTAACGCAGTGAGCATTGCCTCTTGGCTGTTCAAATCAATCTCACTGTAAAGATGGGTAAAGATGGTTGCTGGTATATACACTGAAGGGCGTGTCCACCTAGCACAGATCACGTTACCACAAGACCCCCCCCCCCCCCCCCGTGCCAAATGGTCAATGTAAACATTTCACATGACATGACCTACAGAGAGACAATCACATGTCGGTTGTACTCATTATCTAGGCA
Source organism: Novumbra hubbsi (assembly GCA_016801125.1). Classification (NCBI taxonomy): domain Eukaryota; kingdom Metazoa; phylum Chordata; class Actinopteri; order Esociformes; family Umbridae; genus Novumbra; species Novumbra hubbsi. The sequence goes on from JACXGK010007974.1 coordinate 8,212, forward strand.
CATATACCTTTCAATTAAACATACACGTATATAATTCCACAACCGCTCGATTGCCCAGTGCAACACAATGTGATGGTGCCCTGTTGATCCTGGTACTGGAGCCCCTGTTGATCCTGGTACTGGAGCCCCTGTTGATCCTGGTACTGGAGCCCCTGTTGATCCTGGTACCTGTTGATCCTGGTACTGGAGCCCCTGTTGATCCTGGTACTGGAGCCCCTGTTGATCCTGGTACTGGAGCCCCTGTTGATCCTGGTACTGGAGCCCCAGTTGATCCTGCTGTCTGTCCCCCGGCAGGGCATGGCCTTCACCCTCCAGGAGCGCCTCCAGCTGGGTATCCACGGGCTTCTGCCCCCCGTCTTCCTCTCCCAGGACGTCCAGGTCCTCCGGATCATGAAAAGCTACGAGGGACGCAACCCCCTTGACAAGTATGGACACACACATTACACACACCCCCTTGACAAGTATGGACACACACATTACACACACCCCCTTGACAAGTATGGACACACACATTACACACACCCCCTTGACAAGTATGGACACACACATTACACACACCCCCTTGACAAGTATGGACACACACATTACACACACCCCCTTGACAAGTATGGACACACACATTACACACACCCCCCTTTCTTAAGATTAATTGACTAACTAAATTGCTTTGGATGAAAAATCAGAGGAATCCAGTGGCCTTTCACTTTCTCTAAGAGAAATGTTTGGTGTTGATTTAGTCATCAATATATAAAAAAAAAGTTGTTTCTATCAACCTACACACCCAATAATGACAATACCCAATAATGACAACGCACCATTTTCTTTTTTTCGACATTTGTGACATTTATTGGAAAAGAGATAAGAAATGTTCTCCACCCATCTAATCAACACGACCACATAGTGATCAGTTACCATGTCTTCAGTTAGTGTCTCACTCTCACCACGTCTGTCTCTGTGTCTCTCTCTCTCTCTCTGTGTGGCTGTCTCTCTCTCTCTCTGTGTGGCTGTCTCTCTCTCTCTCTGTGTGTCTCTCTCTCTCTCTCTCTCTCTCTCTCTCTCTCTCTCTCTCTCTCTCTCTCTCTCTCTCTGTGTGGCTGTCTCTCTCTCTGTGTGGCTGTCTCTCTCTCAGGTATATCTTGCTGATGACTCTGCAGGACAGGAATGAGAAGTTGTTTTACCGCTTGCTGACGTCTGATGTGGAGGAGTTCATGCCCATCGTCTACACTCCCACCGTGGGACTGGCCTGCCAACAGTATGGACTGGCCTTTAGGAGACCACGGTAGGGGGAGTCTCTCTCTCACACACACACACACACTTTACTGTTACTCAGTGGTCCTGACATGTTTCCTGCATCTTCCACAGTGGTCTCTTCATCACCATCCATGATAGAGGCCACATTGCCACCATGCTGAACTCCTGGCCTGAGGAGAACATCAAGGTACACACACAGACACACACACACACACACACAGACAATGTGCGGCGGTGGCGGTGGATACTACACACGTCAAGAGGTAACCAGGTCGTGTGCGTTGTTCCCCCAGGCCATCGTGGTGACCGACGGCGAGCGGATCCTGGGTTTGGGCGACCTGGGTAGCTACGGCATGGGCATTCCCGTGGGCAAGCTGGCCCTCTACACGGCATGCGGAGGAGTTCCGCCCCAGCAGTGTTTGCCAGTGCTGCTGGATGTGGGCACTGACAACCAGGTGCCTTGACTGGGACACTCTGTCAGGAAACATGCAGGCCTGATGGATCTCCGTAGGCCCGCGTCGTGGTCCCTATCGGTTGATCCTGACACACTAGAAAAAAGCAGAAGCTCATGTAGTAAACTAAATGTGTTCTTGATATATGACCTTGAGATCGGAGTAGGAGTAGGGTCTCCTCGAGAGTCCAGAATCGTCCCCTCGCCCCAGACCCTCCTGTCAGTGGAGTGTCATATGACATTTTGGAAATCCCAGCTTAATCGTGATGTTCTAAGTTTCCTTGAGATATGAGTACATTTCTTTATTTTTTTGTTTTTGTTTTTGCTGATTTGATCAGGCTCTCCGGGACGACCCCCTGTACATCGGCCTGAAGCACCGACGGGTCAGAGGGAAGGAGTACGATGCCCTGATCGACGAGTTCATGCAGGCGGTTACTGACAAGTACGGCATGAACTGTCTGATCCAGTTTGAGGACTTTGCCAACTCCAACGCCTTCCGACTCCTCAACAAATACCGCAAACACTACTGCACCTTCAACGACGACATCCAAGGTACAGTGGTTCTTATCGGCCTGGTCCTGATCTCGAGACGTTCTCACTCTCCGGCCTGGTCCTGAATCTGCTCCAGCCCCCCGGAGGGACGTCCAGCGTTGGGTTTTAAGGAGATGAGGGACGTAATGGTCAAGAGGCTCTGGGGCATTGATGTACTCCCGGCCATAGAAACAAATGATTCATGTTTTAACTAAATGATGAATGTTCAAGACCCATTCCGTGCTCAACTTTAAACCCTGTGTTTACATTTCACCCCTCAATGTCCCTTCTCCAACCCCCCGTCTCCCAGGCACAGCGTCTGTAGCGGTAGCAGGGATCTTGGCTGCGCTGAAGATCACCAAGAACAAACTGGCGGACCATACCTTTGTGTTCCAGGGGGCAGGAGAGGTGAGTTAGCAAGCGGGACTCTTTAGATCCGTGGTGAAAATGAAATCTGGCTCTTACGAACAGCAAAACAAAAGTTTTTAACTTTATTGGTCTTGATGTGTAATTATTGTATCTTTTATATGGTCAAAGGCCTCAGTCTTGGAAGGTCCCACAAGGCTGCGCGTGAAATGACATCATCATTGATGAGTGGCACTGATTGGTTCAGCTGGGGATGGATCATGGGACTGACTTTTTTTTACCCAGGCTGCACTGGGAATCGCCCATCTACTGATCATGGCCATGGCAAAAGAGGGCGTATCTGCCACAGACGCCGCAAAGAAAATCTGGATGGTTGACTCCAGGGGCCTCATCGTCAAGGTAACAATGACCTCACAGCAAAGCCACTTTCACAGGTGAAACTTTGATACCTTCATTACAATTACCGGGTCAGTCAGACAGCACGTGATGTTCAGACATTATATTTAGGACGGTCTTGACTGGCTTATGGAGCCTGTAATAATTCCAGTCAGTTTCATCAGTAAGTGGACTCATTTCAACTGAGCTAGAGGAAACAACTACAGTTTAGTAGTAAGTGCATTTTAATCAGTGAATCAACAGAGTGTTGTTCTGTCTGGAACTAGATTCGAGTGTCACCAAGTGACGTTGCGTTCTGACTCTGACCCGCAGGGCAGAGGAAACCTGAACCACGAGAAGGAGGAGTTTGCCCACGACCACCCCCACATCAAGACCCTGGAGGAGGTGGTACACACCGTCAAACCCACCGCCATCATTGGTCAGTAACTGTTCTGGCGTTTCGGCAAACCTGTGGAACTGAAGCCATTCTGAAGGCTTCTTGGCAAAACACTGCTTCAGCTTATCACTGTATGCCCCTGCTTATGAGCGGACTGGAAACGCAAATGGAAAAGGGTCTCTGGAACGCCGTGTGTTTTTTTTACTGGCACTCCTGTATTTGACGTGTCTGCAGGAGTGGCGGCCATCGGAGGGGCGTTCACCGACAGGATCATCAAGGACATGGCGTCCTTCAACGACAGGCCCATCGTCTTCGCACTGAGCAACCCCACCAGCAAGGCGGAGTGCACGGCGGAGCAGTGCTACACGCTGACAGAGGTACGGCTGGCCACGCCCACCAGCCCTAATCTGACACACCGTGTGACGATGGTTCTCTGAATGAACGGTCATCAAAATGGAATGGATGCTCAGACTCCTTTGCCCTCTCGCTACTCCTTTGCCCTCTCGCTACTCCTTTGCCCTCTCGCTACTCCTTTGCCCTCTCGCTACTCCTTTGCCCTCTCGCTACTCCTTTGCCCTCTCGCTACTCCTTTGCCCTCTCGCTACTCCTTTGCCCTCTCGCTACTCCCTTGCCCTCTCGCTACTCCTTTGCCCTCTCGCTACTCCTTTGCCCTCTCGCTACTCCTTTGCCCTCTCGCTACTCCTTTGCCCGGTCGGCTCCCAGGGACGGGGCATCTTTGCGAGCGGGAGCCCCTTTAGCAAGGTGACCCTGGCGGACGGCCGCTCCTTCATCCCCGGCCAAGGGAACAATGCCTATGTCTTTCCTGGCGTGGCTCTGGGGGTCATCGCTTGTGGGGTGCGCCAGATCTCAGACGACATCTTCCTTACCACCGCAGAGGTAATGGTCTTTTGTTTTGACAGCGGAATCCTCTGACTTGGAACGGGGCTGGTAAAGGTAGACGAGTTCTCATTTCTTCTGTCCCTCCCAGGCGATAGCTGACATGGTAACAGAGGAGAACCTGGCCGAAGGAAGACTCTTTCCCCCCCTGAACGGCATCAGAGAGGTGTCCTTCAAGATCGCCGTAAAGGTGAGTCTCACAGCCCTTGTCACTTCCAGTGTCACATTCCCACATCCGTGCAGGTTGTCACTTCCAGTGTCACATTCCCACATCCGTGCAGGTTGTCACTTCCAGTGTCACATTCCCACATCCGTGCAGGTTTCCCAGTGTAGAGACGCCAGCGTCCTTTCAAACTGTTTATGGACCTCCTCTCTCTGCTGCTCAGGTGGTGGATTACGCCTACAGACACAACATCGCCTCCCTGTATCCGGAGCCCAAAGACAAGGAGGCGTTTGTCCTCTCCCATGTCTACAGTCCCAACTATGACTCCTTCGTCCAGGACTCCTACGAATGGCCCCAGGATGCCATGACGGTCCAGGATGTCTGAACTCCGTCTCCCATCAGCCACCTCTCCCGCTGCGTCTCCATTGTTCTGTCCCTCTCAGTACAGCACGAGGGGCGTTGAGCCCTGATTTGCTCGCCTCCCCCCATCCAGCACTCCCCTAATCTCCCCAGTCATCACCCGACGGACACGTTCCTGCGCTCAGGTAATGCAGGCGTAAACCAATGGTTTGCTTGCCGGTGCTACGGCTGTGCCGTTGGCCACTCGATCGTTTGTTCGCCCGATTGCGAGCAAATGTGGTCAGCTGATACGTAAAACGTCCTTTCCCCCCTCCCGGTCCCCCCTTGGCAGCCAGGTTATCAATAACAAGCACTCCTTTGCTCCCAAAGCTAATATTGAAAATCGATAGGATGCACACGTCAGTCGGATGTGACCAATGGTCAGTCGGATGTGACCAATGGTCAGTCGGATGTGACCAATGGTCAGTCGGATGTGACCAATGGTCAGTCGGATGTGACCAATGGTCAGACAGCACAAATATCAGGATCAGGCTTCGGTCGTTTGCTACCTTTCTCGATGTTGGCAGTTGCTTTGTTCGCCATCTTCGCAACAATCGTATGGCTTCGTTACCGTGTCACAGCATGTCCTGTATGAATTAAGAAAACTCTGTACTTCACATTCTATTTGTATATTTCTATACTCTAATGCCTTGGGATTTATTATATGTAATGTGACTGAAATTTAATCCGGAGGCAGGCGTCGGTTCATGTTATCCTACTGTGTCAGCAAGCCTCTAAAGCACTCCAGCCTAATGACACACTTGACTAGGACTTTTTAGGTCTGGTTCAACATGAGCAGTCAAGCTTAAATACTACGTTATAGGCGGTACTCATGGTCATCGACACAAAATGAACAGCTGGGCCTCTGTCTTCTTTTGAACGACGCATCCCAATCCTACTTCGCTGCTTTCTCTTGAGTCCTTAATTAGCATCTGGGTGCAGCCAAACTGGCGTTATTTCAGAAGGCATATTCTTGGTCCATCTTCTAAACTTTTTGAAAAAATATATTTTTATATTTGAAAAAAGAAAAATCACTTGTGTTTCTGCTGGAGTTTTCCCTGAATTTCATGATTAAAGAGCCTCTTCATAAAAAACTCCCACAAGTCTCCGGATACTTGAGACGTGTCCTCAGAAGCGCGTCCAACGTAGTTCTGCCCTTGATTCCCATAAGGTATAAAGCAGAGTTCCATAGGAAGACATGCGTGTAGTAACCTCCATCCTGGAGCTGCTTATGCTTTATTGATAAAGGGGTTCCATGACAGGCGAGGGGGTGATAAAAATGGCAGCAGATTGAAATCTACCCTCTAGATATACACCAAAGACTAGAACGACAGACAAACCTTGGCCACTTGTCTATGCTTTTAAAACCGTTGGACATTCCTTAGATAGGGACTTGTCTGCCAGTGTAAAACTTGCATTGGTAAAAGCACTGGACATAATAGACGAAATACTAGGAAGTCCGCTTGTGGCTTAAGTGTTTCACTGGTCTAATCAGCTGTATCTGGTGCATCTGATACTTTGTCATGGGTTGGAATATGGCCCTCGGCTTGTTTGGCAAAAACCTCTCCACCGTCTTTCTCGGTCTGTTAAATTATCCATAAAAAAAGGCCCCAATATATCTTTAATACCACAATATTGTCATTGTTCTCAGTAGAGGACATTCAGTTTAAAAAAGAGGTAGACTCGTCTCGCCATAAATGCACAAACACTTAGTGCCTGACTGCTGGACCTTGATGTCCTGAAGAGTTTATGTTTTCGTCAAGCGTAATGTCAACTAATCAGTTTGTGTAGTTCCTCATTTATCCTCCAGTCTTTTCTATCGTCAGCCTCTCTGTGGCGGTGTACCTCATTTATCCTCCAGTCTTTTCTATCGTCAGTCTCTCTGTGGCGCTGTACCTCATTTATCCTCCAGTCTTTTCTATCGTCAGCCTCTCTGTGGCGCTGTACCTCGGGCGCCACTCCCCTCCATGCCTGAGCTAGCACGAAGCCCTGCAGCCTGAACTGAAGAGCCTGAGAGTATTTAATGGGTATAAACCCAGTTTCTTTTAATGTATTTATTCAAAAACACTCCTTGCTTACCTTGTACACTTCCTCTAGACGTTGTCACAGGTCCTCTGTTGACGCTGTTAATACTAGGGTCTAGATTTAATGAGATGCTTAGCTTGTATTGTTTTTTAAATCCCCAACGTCCATTGGCAGTATGAAGTCAGGTGTTTTAATGTCCCTAGTGTTGGTGTACAGAAGGTGCCTCAACAAGCACTTTTCTTGCTCCAGATTGATTTGGTGTGATTGACTTTGGGTATGTACTTTTATATATAATGGAGGGTCTGTGTCTTTTGAGTGTTGTTTTGAGTTAGATGTTTTTGCCAAAGTTAACTATAACCATAACAAATCTTCTCTTTGCTTTTCTCCTGGAGAAATGAATGCTCTGATTAGAAGGGATGCACTATGGAAGGAATTCGTTTTTTCTTTTTTTTTAAGGAAAAGTAATGTTTTTTGAAGGGAATAAAAGGACACATAAGTGAATATTATAAACAAGACAACTGAGTGTTGGTATTTTTCATCAATACTGATGTGTGTGCATGTGTCTTGTGATGGAGTACAGCAAACGGTCTGAGGCATGAGACTTCACACAGACCTTAACCAATCAGAGATGGGAACAGGAAATAAAGAGTAACACCACACTGTGTCTGCAGTCTACTAAAGAAGTAGACATCCCCTACGTACTCAGCCCTTAAGACATTTATATCATCACATCGGAGTGCACCAGCAAGTAAACACTTGAGCGTGCTAGCTAGCTAACCAGCGACTTTAAATTGGGAGTCCTGATGCATAGATGTACTATGTTCATTCAGTTTCACACTGGCATTGGACAGATTGCCTTGAATTGTGGGTAATATCAACCCTGCAAGTGAACAACGTTGTTCCCTTAACCATATAACACAAAATCACAGAGATGCCTTCATGCTTAAAGCAGAGGACTGAGTACACACCCCTGGGGGTCACCACTGTTAACGTTCGGGGAGTACAGCATACCACTGAGGACTCGCCCCTGGCAGCTTGAGGTCTGCTTGTCAGAAGAACCTGCTGTTTAATTTACAAGGTTCCAAATAAAATCAAGCCACATCCACCTGGAAAAACCCTGTCAAGACTTATCATAAACGTTCTATGGGCAGCTAAGTAAAACCGCTATAAATGTAGAATAACCAGCTGTTGTAAAATAGGGGAAAACTCTTTAGGGGGACATTGGGTGTTGGACAACTTTTTATTAAATGGGTTAAGTATAACAACACATTGTGTTCATTATTTACTCAGGTTCACTTAGTATTAGGATAGTACTTAGTATAGTACTATTTAGTATTCGTTTTTGGATGAAGATCTGAAAACATTCAATGTTCAAATATTCAAAATCCATCACTGTAGCTCCCTTGAAACGCTTTATCCCCTTTATAAAATCACCAACCACTACTGCAATTGCTCAATGGAAGACATTTGAATTGTGGCAATGTGTGGTAATGTACCAAGAAACACTTTTTAAGCAGGTTACAGCAGTTTGGCTGTGGTACAAGCCAAGGAATGAGCAAAAACACCAAGAAAATGCACAAACAATCCATTACCAAACAAAGCCGTTTCAAACAGAATCAAGCATCAACTGGATAGGCATTTCCCAACCCTGGACCTGGGGACATTTGGTCTTTGGTACCAAGGACCACGATTGCGCAAGACAAGACCCCAATTGGGGAATTCCTACTCTGTAAAGTGTGAGTGCAATAACTTAGTTTTCCCAAGTCTAAAAAAAGAGTTCTCCATCCACGTGACTCATTCTGTGTGCAGGAAAGTGTCCAGATCAGATGTTTCATCGATAACAATACAAGCAGAATGTTTTCGCAGTTGCACCCAGGTCTGTGCTCTCCCAACGCCGGCCAATATGCCTCCCCTCGCAACCAAAAGGGAGTCGAAATTCCTGCGTCAGGTAAATACATTCTGTGAACAATGTGTCCTTGTTTTGTCTTTAACCGCTGCAGTGGGGGGGAAGTGCACTCCGTTCAACTTACAACAGGCTTCAATGGTTGTTAGTCATGTAAAAGCAACAACATTAATATAACACACACCCAACTTTTATTCCCACCCTTTTCAAAAGAACTAGGGATGCACCGATACCAATATCAGGCCGATATTGGGCTCACATGCGTCTCCTAGAACCACCGTGCACCAATACCACCTCCATGTCACTATTACTTTTTGGGCGAGGGGGGGCTTCTGCCCATGTCGCCCACAGCTACAACCACCGCTGGTATCAGTGCGTCCCAATAAGTACCCTGGGAAAGAACCCTTTGAATAGTTAATAATCATTTGCAATTATAAATGCATTCATGTGCTCATAGTTGGTTCAAACCCGAGAGCAGAGGGCATACATTTAAACCCAAGGGGGAACTATTAGTTTAAACCCAAGGGGGAGGCAATTGGTTTAAACCGGGAGGGGGGTGGTATTCCAACAAGGACTATTGTGAATATTGGTTTTCCGTCTCAGTTGAGCTTGGTTTACAGTTGTGGGAAATCATGATGGGGTTCTGAGAAAGCCAGAGATATCCTGTCAAGATATAATCCTGTCAAGATATAATCCTGTCGCAATCCCTTTAATGTCTACTTGACAACAGCGGAGAGCGCCCACATCAGGCCACGTTGGCAATGAACAAGTAATCTTTGAGAGGGGCAACATTCAACTCACGGAAATGTAGCTACACTTCCCATCTCATTTTTCATCCTCCCTCTCTCCGTTTCCACCAACCCCCCCCCCGCCTGCGGGCTCTAAACGGGGCACACGTACGACAGGAGAGTGTCTATCATGTTCTTCACAATGACCGGCGGGGGGTGGAGGGCATGGGGCAGCTGGTGGGCGACGGTCATCTCCCAGGCGTCCACCAGCAGGACGTCCAGGCCGCGGAACATGGCCCTCAGCACGCCGTCCAGCTGCGCGGAGAACCAGTCGCTGTTGTACAGGCTCACCTCCGCGTCCAGCGCCTGCAGGTTGGCCGACCGCACCACCACCAGGGTGCCCGGGGCCCGGTTCAGAAGACGGAGCACCGCGCGGCGGATGTGGCGCAGCCTGCGCACGTAGACCTCCACCGGGAAGGTGCTGAAGTGGGCCCAGACGCTGACGACCACCACGGTGTCCGGGCCCCCCGCCAGGCCGTCCAGCTCGTTGGCCACATAGCGCATCTCGCTGGCGGCCACCGTGGTGAATCGGATCGGCGGCCCATGACATCGGTAGTGCAGCAGAATGTTGTGGGCGCTGTCCACCGCCATGAAGGGACCCACGTTCTTCGGACTGCGAAGGTTGAACTCCTTCAGCTCTGCGACGGAGAGGCATGTAGGTGTGAGGGGAGGCGAGTCACGGGAGCCCAGACACGAGACCTGAGAGGGCGTGGCTCACCTGGAACAAAGGCGTTGAGGTACTCGAACCACTGCCTGGCAGTGGAGTCTCCGTACATGAACACCACCTTGCCCGTCAGGCATGCTGTGATGGCGGAGGAGTCGTTGAACTGCCGCACAGCGACGCCGCCCAACGCTCGCCACGACCCTTGGAAGTAGAACCCCGACGGAACCACCCTGACAGGCTCCACCGGTTTGTCTGAAAGACACCCGACCAGAGGCCCCGGCAGCGTGTCACATGTAGGGTATCTGACAATAAGGCCCCGGCAGCGTGTCACATGTAGGGTATCTGACAATATGCGCATGTTTCATACAAATCCAGAGCAAGACTTCTGTCGAGCCTACCAGGTGATTGCATATAAATATAAAAACAAGCAGTCTTACCTTTCTCCTCCGGCTGCACAACAACCCTGTCGGACTCTGAAGCAGGAATACGGACTTTGATGTTTACACCGCTAAGAGAATAATACAGGAATACGGACTTTGATGTTTACACCGCTAAGAGAATAAGCACACAAGCATTTCAGAAGTAGCAGCAGACTACAGACCTGAAACAAACCCTCCCGTATGTATGGATGTTACCAGCTGAAGCACATCTAATAACCAGGCCTGACGTCACCACACGCGTTCTCATCCCCCGGTCACTCTCATCCCCCAGTCACCACACGCGCTCCCATTCCCCAGTCACTTTCATCCCCCGGTCACTCTCATCCTGACATCACCACACGCACACTCATCCCCCGGTCACTGTCATCCTGACATCACCACACGCACTCTCATCCCCCGGTCACTCTCATCCTGACATCACCACACGCACTCTCATCCCCCGGTCACTCTCATCCTGACATCACCACACGCACTCTCATCCCCCGGTCACCCTCATCCCCCGGTCACTCACCTCTGGAAGAGCAGGGCCTCTTTGTTAGTAAGCAGTTGTTTTTGGTAGCCTCCTTTGGCGTGATTGATCCGCATGTCACAGCCCAGGAACTTGGGCTTGTAGCAGTACCAGGGCTCCCCCGTGTGGGCGTCCGTGTAATTGCACAGTGGCTGCTGGCTGGCCGGCAGGCACAGGTTGCACACGGTGGTCTCGGACAGGAATCCAGAGCGGAAAAGGCTCTTGAAGAAGACCCGATCGGGACGTTCCTCCCGTAGCCGCCGCAGCACGGCGACCGCCTCGCTGGGATGGACTAGCGTCACCTCCACGCGTGCAGACCCCTCCCACAGGAGGGGGAACACAGCCGAGTACAACCCGTCGCGGTGGTCCAACACCTTCCCCGCCACGCCCGCCCCCAACTCTGGGGAATGCAGCCTGGCCAGCAGGAAATCCCCACCGTGGCTCTTGGGACGCCCCTGGAAGTCGTGCACGTGGACCAGAGCCTCCAGCTGGTCCCCCACGCGCCACTCTTTACCGCCGCTCGCCGGCAGGATGGTGACCCGGCTGTGCGCCGGGTCGCTGGTCTGCCGCAGGGGGACGGGTACGGCCCGGGGAGGAGGCCCCGGCCAGGCGATGGACTCCAGCAGGTAGCGCTCCTCCTGGGCCTCCTCGGGAGACGGCTCCTGGCCCAGGTGGACACAGTAGCTGTGGTTGTTGTATAGGAGGGAGGGACCGCTCGGGGGGAAGGCCGAGCGGATGCTGCTCTGGACGTGGTAGAGCGTCGACACCATTCGGCAGTTCAGATTCTGCCGGGTAGAAGAGAAAAGGATCAGGCTGGGTCAAGGTGATGTGGGCGCATCTTCAAGTGCATCTCACTGATGATGGGGTCATTCATCGTTGGGTGCAGGCTATAACATTTGCCGTTCCCCTCATGAAATGGGAGCAACTTTGCAAGTGGCCTCCACGTCCCAATTTCCAATGGGAGAGTTCAACCATCAGAGGCATAAAAAGGAGCCACATTCTTTACTAAAGGACCAATTACCATCAGAGGCAAAAAAAGGAGCCACATTCTTTACTAAAGGACCAATTTTGCAACAAACTGTCAAAGTGAAGACCAGAAATTATGGGTTTCATTATTACTATAACTAAGACATCTGGTTTTCCCCTAAGCAGAAAAGGACAAAAGAGTTGTGGCAATCCTTTCTGAATGCCAACGTCAAACATTTACACTTCAATATGAACCAGAGTGAACATAAACTTCCTGCCATCGGCCCCTCGTCAAACCCTTCCTTGAACTACGCGTTCCCCGTCTCCCCTCCTCACCTGAAGAACCAGGCCCTCCCCGTCTCCCCTCCTCACCTGAAGAACCAGGCCTTCCCCGGATCCTGTCCTCACCTCAAGAGTGTGAATGTTGCGCCAAATAAAGAAGATTCCTGACAGGGCAAGGAAGAGGAAGATGGATGCGTATTTGGAGAGGTTCTTCCAAACAACGATCCCTTTCTGCCGTTCGGGCTCGTTCTCCTGATTGAAGGTCGTCATGGCAACGGTGTCACCCCATAAACAGCCCCACTGATTTTGTCATAAAGAAACGTGAGAACAGCAATCACATACAGAGTTCAATAATAACAACAACAACAACAATAATAATAATTGCATACCAGAAAGTTTCAAGTGGGGCAAATTGACACCCAAATATTAAGTGACGGTTCCTATGAGTGGTAATGTACTATTAGAACATGCTTTAAATGTCTGATTACGTCCAAGTACTGTAGACAATCAGAACTGGCTAATAAAGATGGTTAAGAATGTCAACAAGGGATGGCACCGATTGTAGTTTGATCCAATATCAGGTAATCCCAATGCTACTATCCCAATACCAAGTATGTAATGATATCAAGGTACCCTTATTCCTCTGTAAAACATGCCTTTGTTGACCTTGAAATCCAAATGACTCATGTGAGAACAACACAGTTTGCACATTGTAAAGTTGCCCTCACTATGTCTTGATACAGGTCTGCAATTGTACCCTCCATCAGTTGTTTGCGGCATGGGATTTTACTGCACCAATCAAGGGACTTTATAAATGCATTACAACCTGTGTCTTTAATAATTGGGATTGGCTGGCAGTCCTTCACAGTCATCTCACCCAGGCTTCTTGTAATCTCTGATTGGCTGGAGGTCCTTCACAGTCATCTCTCCCAGTCTTCTTGTAATATCTGATTGGCTAGCGGTCCTTCAGAGTCATCTTTCCCAGTCTTCTTGTAATCTCCGATGCTCTTTGGGAAGCATCTATGAGGGGAAGAAAATATTTTTCTACAAGCAAAACTGAATGTATTTAAGTCTTTAACTGGGCTGTATAACTCACATACAACCTAAATGGTTAATTTAGAAATGTTAGGGGTTTAATTCCAAAATGCAATATCCACAATTTGATGAATGAAACTTGTTATAAAATGTTAGCATGAGTTTCATATTCCGTATAGATCATTACTTTGAGTACGTTTTAAATTTTCCAAGTAAAAATCTCAAATGTTCTGCTCTAGAAATACTGAGCATCACTTATGAAAAGCCCTGAACAGCCATCATTACTTTCCAATATGCTTTTTTCAAAAAAGCATCCGATATAATGTTTTGAATGATGATTGCCGAGTCATAGGATGCACTAAATGAAAGGAATAATTTAAAAAACAACAAATAGTAGTTTCAATCAGAACAAAAATCCCAAAAGATCATCAGGATTTGAACATCCGTAATTCCACTAGAAAGTCTGCACACGATCATTGAGCCACAAAAATTCTCTTTGGTTTAACCTACAGACCTTTCAAATAACGTGTCCTGTAGAAGTCGAGCTGCATACTCAAATAGTTACTACCATAGATAACATAGGCTACATGGTTAATATAACTACTCTAACTTGACACAGAATGATGCCAATCATTGAAAGTTGTAGGTATTTGAACTGGGTTTCAAAACCTAGGACAGTCAAATTAGGAAATCCGTTCCATAACACGTCATTTCTCAAAACCCAACGTCGACCCTCACGTCACGAACGCTGTTCCGAGGCCGTGAGGGTCGAGCCCATCACTGGGGTTTGGTACGTTATAGCGCCACAGACCGTCCAGGATCTCACTGATGCCCTGATCCAGGTCTGGATGCAGACGGATTCTGGACACACCGCTGAGTCATATTATGAATTGCGGTGGTGAAATCTTGTTTAAGATTTTCGGTGTGTTCGAATCCAGACCTCAATCGTTTGGTGACTTTGTAACGTCATTTGGTCTCAAACACAACGTTCAGTAAAGATTTAGATATTTAACATATTTCATTCTTCGAGACCCAATGTGTAATTGAAGTGTTCCCAGTTCTTTAAGCAGTCTATAATGGCAGCTAGAGACCAGGACGATGAACTGCCAATTCTTCCCTCGTTTACTATAGCACATCCTACACATCCTAAGAAACGAAAGACCAGCTATCTATAGCTAGCACCCAGAAACCCCAAGCTAACGTTAGCAAGGACTGGAATTAACGTCAAACACTTTTTTCCAGATGCAATTCCCTACAAATTATATATATTATCAAGTTTGAGTTTTCTAAGTATTCCAATAAACAATGTTTCCTTTGTAATATGACATGAAACGTACGGTAAATATAGTAGTTATGGTAGTTCACGAGGACATAAAAGCCACCATTTTCGGAAGACGACAACATCTAGTGCCAAGCTCGCTACTTACAAGAAACCACAGGCATTGCTGGATGTTTTCTCAGTCTCACGACGATTCGTCTTCTCGCAGATCTGCCAACGGAATATCATCTTTGATTGTACATCAGCTCATTGTCTTCTTTTACCAATGACCATTACCAATGTCGCAAATGCTTCAGAGATGTGTCAACTTTTTTTGTTTATATTTTGATCAAAGCATAGACCCACCAGATCTAAAATGCAGTAAGGTTATAACGTAATTCATGACAACGTTTAGGTTCATCTCTAAAACCCAACCCTTTTCATCGCACCACATCCTACTAAAAGCACGCTAAATCTAGATCTAGGCAAAATCCCATTACCCTTCAGACGAACCACTACCTTCACTCACCAGTCTAGGCGAACACAACTGCCTCTTACTAACAAAAAGCAGTAATGTATTAACCCCGTACAATCGGTGGATAAAGAGGAAGGTTTAACCCTCGTGCAGTCCTCATGGGTCACTGTGTCCCGGCGGAGCTTTGCACTGTCATCGGGCTGAACGCGGCCTTGACGTTACACCCCCCCGTCCCCCCTCCGAAGCCAGACAACAGTTGCGCGGCCCTCTGGGTTGCGCTCGCGCGTATTGTGCCGACTGTGCGGCGTCCGTGTTTGGGCAGGATGGGTCAGAGTG
>JACXGK010007976.1:0-23733 GCA_016801125.1 Novumbra hubbsi
CCCCCACCCCCACCCACCCACCCACACACACACAATTACAAAAACCTTTATACAAAAAAAATGTTTTGTGAAAGTTTAAACATGCAGTAGAAATTCTGGAGGGGAAAAAAATAAATTTCTCAGATCAGTTAGCCGTCTCTCCTTGCGAGGCCGGGGTTTGAAGCCCACCACTGGCCAGCACCGCCCCCAACGGAGAGTTTCAAATATTCAAACATGGCTACATTGCCCTGTTGTGCTCTGGCGACTCCCTGTGGCTGATTGGGGCACCTGTGGTGCGAGGACTCGTAGGGCATGATATCAACCAATCGCCATTGGGTGCACTTTGGAGGGCACATCTCAACATCGAATGTCTCGAGTCCGCTGGGAATTCCTGAAGGAATTTGTGTTTAATCCTGGGAATTAAACACAAACTTTGAAGGGGCAAATGGCCGTCCCGCTGTCAAATCGTCAAGTGCACGAGGGCTCTCTCGCATACATTTTGAGCCATTTTGCACCCTTTTCGTAAGTTTGCCTTTCTGCAGACTTTGCCTGAGGGAATTGCCCACAGTCCACAGAGTTGTGACGCGTAACACG
Organism: Novumbra hubbsi; assembly: GCA_016801125.1. Taxonomy (NCBI): domain Eukaryota; kingdom Metazoa; phylum Chordata; class Actinopteri; order Esociformes; family Umbridae; genus Novumbra; species Novumbra hubbsi. The sequence goes on from JACXGK010007976.1 coordinate 574, forward strand.
TCAACGTGGTTTATATGTAAGTATAAGCAGAAAGCTCACTGATGGTTCATACAGCCAGAACTGTGAGTAGTTTGTCCTATTGATGAATTGACAATATGACCTGTCCCATTCCTGTCTATAGCATTGTAAGCCCTTGCATCCTCTTGCATCACGTACCAGGTGATGTCAATAAAGTCTGTGAGGGTTCAGGGCTTAGGGTTTGGGGGGACATTGGGATTGGGCCACAGAACTGTGGGGGAAACAAGGTTAGACGTTAGAAAAGAGAGTGTGTTAAGAATATGATTAAGTTGATCTTGCTTTGAAAAAAACGCAACGCAACAGATCTCCTAGGAAGACAAAAACGATATGATCAGTTCAAAGCAGGAGTTGATGAACATGATGTTTGAGCATGAGATCAAAACAAAGGAAGCAAAGCTGGTTTTCTAGTAGGCATACAAATACAAAAATATTCCTATTTATAGATAAAACCAAATATTTAACAAATCACCTCAACTTTAATAACCACTATAATGTGAATTACAGACCGTCTATAACTTGACGAATAGGGCCCTGAGAACTTAATAAGATGCATTTTAAGAGCCTGCTTTGCAGCGGTAAAAACTTCTGTTAAAAGATGTCTGTTGATGAGTTGTGTCCATATGTGCCCAAAACTAAAGGGCAGAAACATGCAATATCACTATGTGGAAGGTGAGAAAAGAAGTTATGTCATTGGTCTGATGCCATTGGTCTGATGTCATTGGTCTGGTGTCTTTGGTCTGATGTCATTGGTCTGGTGTCTTTGGTCTGACTGCATTTTAAGCATCGCTTGAGAACCAATAAAGAGTAGCCATAGAAAACTCCACGCCCCGCCCAAATGTACTCAATCTTTTGTCAGGTCAATCAGGTGTTAAAATAGCTGAAGGTTAGAGTGCCACTTTAATTTGCAGTGATACAATGACCACAGTAATCTGCTCCTCGTAAATCTGCCTTTCTCGTGTAAAAGGCTCCCTGACTGCAGTAGCTCAACAGAGATTGGGGGCTTGACTGTGGCCTTAATAACAAGAGACAGGATGTGTTTTGGAAGGTATTTAAATCTATTGATTATCAACAATGGAGACTAACAGCTCTGTCAAGGTGGTTGATGGAGTTTTTCTAAAGGGAGGACGGGGGCAGAGAGGAACCATGGATGCTTTACAGACATAAATGTAAACATATCTGACACACCAGGCTTTTCCCCACACACGAATAGTCCTGTATATGCAATATAAAATTGGGAATGGATTTATGGCTTCCGGTCGAGGAGGTGCTGCATATCACATTCTGTGACTTAATCTGTTATTTAGTCATGAAATAAGTTATTATTTGCTGGCTCTCTACAAATCCTGTTCAGCAGCAGCGCGACATGTTATGGCATAGTGTTTAGTTTAGGCAGCCATCCCAGTTGATCGGGAGTATAATCTGGACTGGTTCCCTGTCATATGCTCTGCTGCTTATTATTTCTGACAACAATATGTCAAGACTTCCCTCCCACAAGGTGTGGCCGACCTCTGGCTCCAGAACATCAAAGGTCAGCCACTGGTGGATCATGTCCTAAACCCAGGCCTTTTACTCCATCACCAACTTCTGTGACTGTTTGTGGGTTATTCGGGGGAGATGGGGTGAGAGAGAGAGACAGATTGACAGGGAGAAGGGACAGATTGAGAAACAGATTGAGAGACAGTGAGAGAGTGAGTCACAGAGATTGTCAGTGATCTGGTCTTCGGACGCGATAAAATTATTCAGTAAGTGCTTTCAGTTTGAAGTGCTTTGACATGACGATGGATCGAGCGAGCAGTCTCAGTCTTCAAGCGCTGTTGTGTGCCACTAGCCTGCTCCGTGTGTCGCGTGCAACTGGATGTGGACATATGACCAAAATGTCAAGGCACGTAGGATAGCAAGTAGGCTGCAATAGAGCATGTGTTTCATGTGGTAGGTAGGCATACGTATACTGTGCGTCGCTTTTCTAGTCCCTCCGGAATCGAAAGCAAAATTGATTATGGGATGCTATGTGTGCGCCGTCATCACAAGGCAGCTCTGAGAAGTCATGAGTGGGTGCCTCTAAACCGCAAGACACTACAATACATATTAACACATAATTTCTTTATGTCCTCCAAAGCCGACTGTGGAAAGAAGATGTGATCGAATTGTCAAATTATCGCCGTTCATTTTCACAAGTGTGAAAATAACAAGTATTATTTTGTTTTGTGTTCCTATCTAATTCAAAACTGTAAACGTTTTAGTGGCCTAGGACGTCTATTTATCAGCATTAATTGGAAAATATGATTGGTAAGTTTCGTCCATTTTTTTTAAGTACATTTATCGGTGCATAAATTGCCTAATATTATTTTATGCTTAGTTTATGTTCTAATATAAGTTTTCGCGCCCCCATACACAAAGAAAAAAAGTGTGTATTATATTTAAATAGTATTCAAATGTATATAAGGTAAAATAATATTTTATGTCAGTTAAATCAGTGCTTTATCAACACTGATTCAATTCTGCCGGAGCATTGGTGTCACCGATATGCTTGTCTGCTTTGTTCACGCGGTTCCTCCGGCAGGCTGTCGGTTCCCCAACACATCACCGGTTTCTTCAAACGGAAAGATAATTGACCATTTCTCTTCAGTTCACATAGAACGACCCGGTGGGACAGAATAACGCGAATACCTCATTACATTGAAATAAATGCAAATTAAAATTAAATATATTAATTATATATATTAAAATAGAAGGCAATACACAAAGTGATAGCATATGATAAATTTTACTTTTCGGAAACGAATTTATGAAATGCTTAGTAAATAGCCTAACGATAAATAGCATAGCAGCGTAATAATTTTGAAATAAAATAACAATTATTATTACATTTTGTTAAACATTCTAAAATTATGAAAACCCATCGGGCCTACTAGAGTTTAACGAATAAAACGATAAAACGCACAGTGGCTTTACATAATGCATAAGCGTACAATGGAAACCTTGAGCAAAAAAATAAAAAGTATGGTGGGTGAATACTTTCCATTGGGCGTTTTCACACATATAGGGTTAACCTCTCCCCCACATCGTGGGATGAAAATAAATCCGTGTTTACTATGCCATGTGGTTACAATAGCCGGTAGAGTTAAATTAAATTTGGGTATGAAAAGCGCGGAAACGATAAAACTAAATATAATACCCAATGTTTTCCCATGAACTTAATTATCACGCAATAATCAAGCAGTATTCATGTCCATCTTGCTATCTATAGAAATCATTATTGCGGAAAACACGGGTTAAATAAACATTTAGTAGACACGTACCACGGCCCTCGCCTGCTTGAATAGCTCTATAATTGAATGTTAATGGGCGATAAGAAGCCTGTCAGTGACCGGTGGGCTGGAATCGTGTCTGTAAGTAATACACAAATCAAAACCAAGACCGAAAACACAACTAAACCAGGATGTAAAATAGTAGTACAAAATAATGGAGGCGTTACAGGTTGCTTTTTGCGTTAGGCCAAATTCATAAAGCCATGTCTCGCTTTGTTAATAAGGACAAAACAAATCGCATAAATAATTTTTACTCATTTAATTACACAGAATTAGAATGTATCGGACATATGATGGGAGTTAGGCCTCTGGGCTTAAAGTTAAGACTGATTTATATATTTTTTAATAATAACTGTTGTGGTTTAACAGACATAATTTATTTTGAGGAAAAACACAAATTTTTATCACTTAATTCACACAGCAAAATGGCTAAGCCATCGACCAGCCATCCTCAAAGCCACACCCATGGCTTTCAAGAAAATTGGGAGTGTGAAACGGGAATAACGTAATCCCCCTGTGCAGGTAATCACTGGGGAGCTGCTTGGGGTTTAAACAGTGCCACTCTACTCGCGGACAACAAGACAAACGGATGGATTCCTCTGACTCTATGTTGATATACAGTAGCCAGGATTAAAAGTAGGCTATATATGCGTGTATCTTGGATGTTTTGAGTAAAGCCTCATTTTAATAAGAATATTTTCATTTCTCAAAAGGATGCAGAATTTAACAAGATCATTGGCACCGGAGCTAATGCTACTCCTTTGACAGATTTTCTGGATTAGAATTCGAAAAACGTTCTAAAAATATTTAAAAACATTAACTCTGCCTGACGAAAAGAACCATGCTCGGAGAGGGAGAAAGCAACTCCTTCCCTTCCCCCAAGGATGCCCACGACCCGGAGGAGAAGAGAAAGTCCCCCGTGGTGGGTCCAGATGACCCGGCCGTGGCCAGCAATGCTAGCCGTTACACCGACGGACTCGGGGCAGACCGATATCATCTGTCACCATCCAAGGCAGCTGGAGAAGTGACGAGTCCCTGTTCCTTATTCCCTTACTCCCAGTCCGGGGCCGTTTACACTGCGCCCGGCGGGTCCAGGTATCCGACGTCGCTTCACTTCGGCTCCGTGTTGCCTCCCACTGGTTTCTCCTCTGCTGTGTGCACCGGGCGCAATCAGTTCGGCCCGGCTTACCAGTTCGGACAAGGTGGCTGTCTCTATCCATCCTATAGCAGTGGTCCCAGCGGATTGCCGCCACCTTCCAGCACTGGGACGAGGGCTCAGGTCTACCTCTGCAACCGGCCTCTCTGGCTCAAGTTTCATCGCCATCAGACGGAGATGATTATTACCAAGCAAGGCAGGTGGGTAAACAATACGGGCCGTTATTGGTATCGGATTTTGTGAACAAGAGACTGAAATCTGAAATGCCCGACAGCTCGCCTGTTCTACACCCACGCAAAACGCGCACACCACAGTCCCGTTGCGATTTATTTTTTCAGGCGAATGTTCCCGTTCCTCAGTTTCAACATGACTGGTTTGAATCTCTCTGCTCACTACAATGTGTTTGTGGAGGTCGTGCTCGCCGACCCCAACCATTGGAGGTTTCAAGGCGGGAAATGGGTCACCTGTGGAAAGGCAGACAATAACATGCAGGGTATGTATGAAAACACTCCAGAATCAGAATTTGAGCAGGTGTAAATATATTGCCTAACGGAACAAATACCACAACATACGCTACTGTGCAAAAGTCTTAGGCGCCAGAAAGTCGCAAAGGCCATTTTGTTAGTTTGTAATTTATTTCAAATAAATCTATATTGATAAATACATCAATATTATATGTACAAATTATCACTTACTATCCACATAGACTTGAGATTTTTTGCACGATCACATTTTTCACTATGAATGCAAGCACAATATTTACAGCATTTTTTTATTTTAAGGAAACAAAATGTATGTGCATCCCGAATCGCCTAACACCGGAGCGCACTGGATGAGACAGGAGATCTCTTTTGGTAAACTGAAGCTAACGAACAACAAGGGTGCAAACAGCAATGCACAGGTAACATTTCGACTGACATATTTTGAAACTCAGTTGTTGTTTTGCTTTGCATTGTAGACAACTCCTTATCTCCTGTTGGTCCAAAGCTCGTATAAACGAAATGAAATACATCGTATACTTTCCAAACAATGTTTTCAGCGACCCAGCCCACACGAACATACAAAACATATTTATATTGCTTTATAAATATACGGACACCACTGCTTTGCAAATAGTAAATATTCAGGCCAATTAATCCAGATATGCTTGTTGATAAAATAGTGTTTTGTGGCACTGAACATTTGCTTTTTGAATGTTGCAGTACACGTGCATGTATTTCCATTGCCAAGCTTGAATGCACCCCTTTTCTATGAATCCTATTATTACATTACTCTTCCAAATTGTATGTAAATACCAGAGGTGTGCGTAAAAACGTCCTCTATGTAATAGTTCTGTGCGTAATTACGCACAGAGTTTAGCTGGACGTTCGACGTTCCCTAACGTCGCTTCTCCATGGACTACATTCTATTTTGTCTTTCACCCAGATGATAGTTCTTCAGTCTCTTCATAAGTACCAGCCCAGGCTGCACATCGTGGAGGTGACAGAGGACGGTGTGGACAACTCTAGTGACCCAAAGACCCAGACCTTCACATTCCCTGAGAACCAATTTATAGCTGTCACTGCATACCAGAACACGGATGTAAGCATCTCTCTTGCAACTTTTTCTCCTTGCACACTCTCCAATAAGAGCTAACTCGGACAAGTAATTTTATCTCCTCATAAAGTATTTTATTATTGCTATTGTTTCTACAGATCACACAACTAAAAATTGACCACAACCCTTTTGCAAAAGGCTTTAGAGATAACTATGATTCGTGAGTATCTTCAGACTTCTTTGCCACAATTTGTGACTAACACATGTAACACATTTTCCATAACCATTTGTGTTCCCGGCGAAGTGCCACAGACAGCTCCAACACTGCTTATCCATGCCGTTTACTATCTCTTCTTGTGTTGTTCCCAGCATGTACACAGTTCCAGAGGGCGACCGGTTAACCCCATCGCCGACCGATCCATCCCATTCCCACCAAATTGTCCCAGGTGCCCGCTATGCAATGCAGCCTCTCTTCCCAGACCAGTTCGCAAATAACCTGCCCCAGAACCGCTTTTACAACAGCGAGAGGACCGTACCCCAGAACAACGGCCTCCTGTCGCCCCAGCCAGAGGACAGCGCCTCCCAGAGGTGGTTTGTCTCCATGCAACAGGCAGGAGCTGTCTCCAACAAACTGGATCTTTGCTCCTACGAGGGAGACTACGCCGCTGGCCTGATCCCATATAGCATCAAGTCCCTGCCTCTGCAGGCACCTCACGCTCTCAGCTACTACCCCGACTCTCCGTTTAGCCAAATGGCGACGGGCTGGGGGTCCAGAGGATCCTATCAGAGAAAAGTAGCCACGGGACTCCCCTGGTCCCCGAGACCTAGCCCCCAAGGGTTCCCGGAGGAGCCGCTGCCTCTGTCCGGCAGGGACAAGGCTCAGGAAGATGAGATTAGCAGTAGCGGGGTCAGTCTGGCGTCGCCGTGGAGTGATCACCACACGTCCCCCCTGAGCCTGGAAAAGGCTGACTCTGCGGCCTATGGCGTGATGTGTAAGAGGAGGCGCACGTCACTGAGTGGCCCGAGCACGGATAGCTCTCCCAACATTAAGTGTGAGGAGGACCTCACGGCCACAGCAATATACAGCAAGGACTCCCCAGTCACTAAAAGCATGGCTTACTGTTCCTTCTACATGAGCCCTTAGCGCCACTGGTCAGGCTCACTTTTTGGACATCCCGCAGAGTGATATTTCATATATTTGATGGGAGTTTCTAGTCTGTTTCTATTCTGCCAAATCTGTGCTATGTGTCAATTTTACCCTCTCAGATTTTTTACATTATGCAGCTGACTGTGTGGGATTTTCTGCATTTGATACACCCAGTGGGTTGTGTTGTCTGTAGGCTACCGTTTGGGTCCTGGATTTTGAATGACTGAAGGTGCGGTATATTAAAGGTTGAAAATCAGGTGGTTCAAACCCTAAATGCTTATTGGCTATTTGTAAACAAAACTGTATGTCATGGGTATGATGTGAAATACCACAGGTATTGCACACAAAATATTTGGTAACTATTTAATTATTTTGTTTGTAATTTAGCAAAGGCTCTTATTCATAGCAATTTACTGGACGAATTAGGGCTAAGTGCTTTGCTCAAGGACACAGCTCGACCTCAGATTTATCATTGTGTTGGCTCTAGGATTCAAACCAGAATTTTTTTCCCCAAGCCCAACTCCCTAACCACTAGGCTATCTGCCGCCGGTTATGAAAGCAATAAGGCATATTGGGAGTGTGTATTACTGAATATGGCGACAATGGCTTCGACCTGTAACCAGACTCTGTGTTGTGCTAAGGAAGGCCAGTACAGCGATACTGGTCATATAGCACACCTATTTGAGCCTTACTGTTTACTTATTCACTTAAACAATAATGTGTGTGTGTGTGTATGTGTGTACTGTAAATGCCTTCTCCCTGAAGTTTGATTGACAAACAATGACTTATGTGAAAACTATGGCATCGTAACATGTGTGTTATATTGTGTAACATATAGCCAGGCCTACTGTACATTGCAATGTCATGCGTTTTGATAATAAAAAGCATTCAACTTCATTGTGTTTTTTAGGAGCCCATTCTGAAATGTAGGTTGTAAAACAGCATCTGCTTTCTGGCCATCTGAGAAGCTGAAGAGGTGATCAAGGTACAACTAGCCATGCCTGTAAGGTCGAGTCGTCACAGCAGGATGTATTTCACTTACTCAAGGCCCCTGCTCTATAAACACTCCAGTGCTCGTAGATAGCTGAACATTAGGATATAAAACTGAATTAAAAATGTGCTTAACGGGTCTCGAAACGAAATCACGTTTCAAATATGGCAAAACAAATATTTAGGCCCAGGGCTATTGAAAATGACAGATCCCCTAGCTTGACAATGCGCCAAATCCTTACGTTTCACATTCACGTATTCAGCAGTTTACAAAGAATTAAACTTATCTAGCGTTTTAATTCTGGATACAGAAGAGCACAAAGCTTCGATAAACGATGCCATGCAGATTGCTGTTCTGGCTTGCCTACATATGATTAACTATGATTAATAAGATAGACTAGACTGGCCGACCATGCCCAATCTCTTTAAACTCTTAAGGAGTAATGGGAAGCTAATCCTGGTGCAACATGTTAAATCACAAAAAATATGTTTTAAATTAACATTAGGCAATCACGGTAGAAAAATATGAATTACTGGTACATACAAAAAATATATAAACAATAAAAACTAAATATGCAAATTAAATTAGATGTTTTTTATAGATCAGTGACAGCAATCCATCATTCAGTCGATGGATTTTATTAAATTAATATTTTGGCTTATCCACGAAGGGCGGCCACAAAACCTACCTACACAATTAAAAAAGCGTGTCCATCGAATTGATGGACTCGTCCGCCCTCTGGTGGAAGGAAGTTAGTGCTGCTTGTAAAACAGCAAAATAACCATTTGTTTTCAATGTGGAACATTGTCATAATTTCTGGAAGGGAGTAAGCTTTTACCGGTAAAGCTTACACACGGGACGCGAGCTAAACACGAGCAACTGCTGACATAAAAAGATCAGGAAAGATTTTTTAACAAAGGGATCATTATGTTGACTTGTCAAACTTCCTAAAAGACAAACATCCTGCACTTTACAGCGCAGCCCTGATTCCTGATAACACGCAAGCTGGGCAGTCGGTCTAATGCTATGACCGAGCGTCAGTGTGGCTAGCAAAACAGGCAGAGGGAGGGGAGTCAGATTCCGGTAGCAACATTTGCAAACCAACGGCAGCGAAAACAACAAAAGGATTTGAATACACACGCAAATATGGACTAGCTGCATTGCCGGACAGAAGAATAGACGTTAGTCATCCGTAGCGCGACAGTCTACGACAACATTCTGGCGAACCGAATGAGCCTCAGACATTTGTAAGTCCCAACGTTAGCTAGCTAGCTGGCTAAGTAATGAATGTTCTTTAACTTGCTAGTGAGCGGACAAACGCAAAAAAACAACGAAGTGCACCTAATGTAGTAAAGTTATAGAACTGTCGCAGTTTACATATTTATGTATGTTGATCATTGTCAACAGTAGGTTATAGTTAATGTTGGCTAACTAGCTACGTCAAACAAGGTTTGTAGTACTAGCCAACGTTAGCTGTCTCTGGTCAAGCTAACGATCATGTAGCAAACTTGCCAATGTAATCTGCCTACAATGCAGGTTAACTAGTTGGTCTGTGAAAACGAGTTATCAAATACGTTATTGACAAACGTTAACTAGGTACAAAAGCGCTAGTTGTAAAACATGCCAGCCACTTGTAGCCGATATAAAATGCCAGAAATTTACTTTCACAGCCAAGCAAGTCTGGCTGACAAGGCATTGTTGCTTTGTCTTTTGTTGCTTGTTACTACTGGTTAACCAGTTACAGAGCAGCAGGCAAAATGCCCTGCTTGAACCTGTAAACATTGGTAGTAGCGAACACGATTGAAGAAGTGAAGTATTTTGCATTGCCTTCTGTCAAGGTTCGATCATCAATGTCCCGTTTATAATTTTGATCTCCTTTATTGTGGTTAAAGTGTGAGAACTACACCAACAGGTTATTTTTAAGTGACCCAGAAGTTCCCAGAAACGAGTTCCTATTTCTAGCATCTTCCTCATTGATTAGAAAGTGCTTAATAAGATGCTCAGAACTACACTTTCCCCCTAGTTAGGTTACACGCATGTGTTTGGAGCATGCTGGAATGTTAATAAGCTCAAATAGTCACCTCGGTCTTTTATTGTATACTCACCATTGAAATCCCAGTATCTTCTCCGCACAACGCCGTTGTCTGACATTTTATGTCAACTCGGTCGATTTTCTGTATTCGGTTTCTAGATGTTGTCTACAACTATTAGCACCATTTCAAGTAAAAGTCAGTACTTGTACATTTGCTTACATATATAGATACACACACACAATTCTAATTCGGTGAGCTTTGTGTCCCCTATAGTCTACTGAGTTGACTGTCATGGCATCTGGTTTCAGCTGTTGGTTTGTTACACTTGTGTTGTGGGCCTGCTCTATATTCAGACACCTTTGTGTCCCCTATAGTCTACTGAGTTGACTGTCATGGCATCTGGTTTCAGCTGTTTGTTGGTTACACTTGTGTTGTGGGCCTGCTCTATATTCAGACACCTTGGGTAGCCCACCACAAGTCATCTCTGTTACAAATTATCCTGTGTCCTGAAGGGAACCCTGCTCACTATGAAGTGTACTACATTTGACCAGAACCAGAAGAATAGATGTTGCGCAATCTGTCCAGGAAGTGTTGGAAGACCTTGGTTGGTTTCTCACGATGTACAAAAGTTAGCTGGACCTGTGATGCAGTTTTTTTGCCAAACATGAAGTCTGGTATTGTTGCCAAACAACTGCCTTTCGTTCATACGCTTATTGATCCCTTAGGTTTGATCTTTAGCTAGGTGTTGTCTGGCAGTCGTCGGTTTTGTTTGATATAATCTTCAAAGAGGAGCTTCTTTCCGACCACCATTTAATTGGCTGAATTTGCAGTCCCTTTTTCACTTGTGCATTCTTACATTGATTGTGGCAAGAGATGCCTGTCGCTTCCTTGAAGTTCCCCTGTGGTTCTTAGAAGCATCTCAGATCATCTTCAGTCAGCTCTGGGGCTGAATTTGGTTGGACAACCAGACATCATTCTTGTTCTGAGGTCCTTGGATTGGTCGTTGGATCTGGACATGATATAACTCCACACCCACATGGTTAAGACCAAACCAGACTTCTAATCGTTATGGACAGTCAGACTCCAGGGTAATGATTTGCTCCTTTTCTGAATTTGAGCAATTTCTTTTTTTTGTTACCGTAAAGGTTGGGATGTACTTTCCTGCACTATGGAATTGCGTTTTGGTCTATTTCTTTGGAGTTAACGTAGCTCTGTGGTTTGTTAAACTGGGTTGCCTTTACCAGTGAATCTGGTTAGGATTTAACAAAATGGCCAGCCTTCCTAGGGTGTGCGCTTACTTTTCTCTTGACTGTTTCCTTGGCCTCGGGCAGTGTGGCGGTACTCACTAATGCCAAGTATGCCCGCCTATTGTGTGCCGACTGGCAGTAGAGGCACGTGCCTGTTGATGGAGTGCCCGCGTTGCCATATGGCATCAGTGGAGGCGGTGTGCCGTTCACAGCACGCCATGTTGCCGCGGAGGGCGTCATGCGCCAAGTCCAAACCTGCCAAGAGACACCGGTCCCGGTCCGCGTCCTAAATGGGGCCCCCCTTTTCTCCAACGCTTTTGAACCAGTGCACTAGTTGCCCCGGTCGATCCTGGTGAGTAGCTCCCTACACAGGGGATAGGGCGCCGTTTGGTTGCGATGGCCTGGGCACGGTAGGAGGACGGGCAGTTGGCAGGGGGAGACCGGAAGCCCCTGGTGGTACCGGAGGATGCGCTGTCCCCCTCTCAACCTCGTAGGATGAGCCGGATGGTGAGCCAGTCAGAAAATAGCCCCGGCCCTCGCAGGGTAAGGGGACGCGCAAACCAAGGACTCGGGTGGAAGGCAGCCGTTCCCCCGAAGTTGTCTTTTCGTGGTTTGCGCTTGCGGTTAGCTCAGGCAGCTCTTGGCTCGGCTCTCTGTTGGTGAGTAGGCTGAAGAATGCTTTTCATATTCCTACCTTGTAAATTGAAACATGCTTTCATTGTTTGGAGTTGTGGGGAGAAATACAATGACAGTGGATTTGTTTTTGTATGGTTGCAACTGGCAGAGTTTAGCTGTGTTTGGCATCCTTTTGTTTGTCTGGTTTCAATCTGGGTCACCTTTAGTAGTTAGCAATGCTGTTGAACGTTCAGACAGAAATATGTTAAGTAGAACAGATGTACTTCTACTTAGTTACTAGACATCTAGAGTAATGGAGCATCTTACAATCTATTTATGGCATTTATATCTGGAACTGTGTCTTTCAGCTTCCTCCGAGCACCTCTCTGCCTTGTCTTATAACGTGCACTTTTCTCCCCATGCTATCATTGGTATTTCTATGTATCCAGAAGCTTCTGTATTTCTATGTGTTTGCATTTCTAGGCATATTTCAAATGTTCAACTCCCTCCTCCTGGCGTCTTCCTCGTCAAACGGCCTGGTGTGATTCTTCTCTCGTTAGGAGCTTCGCTATGCTGCGCGTCTGAAGCCGGACAGGTTGAGCAGCGCCATTGGGTCGACGCTCCGGGCGGAACCTCCCTCGGAGCCGAGAGATGGGGAACACGGCCACCAAGTTCCGCAAGGCTCTGATCAACGGCGACGAGGGCCTGGCCTATCAACTGTACGAGGGGAACCCCCAATTTAAGGAGGCCCTGGACCCTAACACGTCGTACGGAGAACCCTACCGACACAATACTCCCCTGCACTACGCGTCCAGACACGCCATGACGCGACTCGTCAGGTGAGGTCACAGCAACCTTTTAAACATGCGGGGGAAGGTGACCTTGTACTGTGTAATGGCCTGTCTGTAATGCCGGACTTTCAGTCAGCGACACAAATGAAATGTATTTGATTTACCTGAAACTTTCTGCGTGAAACAAAGTCCTACTTAGGCTTTAATGGTGATTTGGCAATTCAATCCAGAAAAGCTGAATTGTCTTCAAAAGTCAAAGCTCCGCATCCTCGAAACCGTGAATACGCCACCAGGTAGCCTTATGAGCTAACTAGATAACCGTGAATACGCCACCAGGTAGCCTTATGAGCTAACGAGATAACCGTGAATACGCCACCAGGTAGCCTTATGAGCTAACGAGATAACCGTGAATACGCCACCAGGTAGCCTTTTGAGCTAACGAGATAACCGTGAACCTGTGGTCTTTTCCAGAGTTTTAGTTTAATATCGTTGGTGCAAACAACTACATTTCTTTATTCTTTTCCCTTGCATGGCTTTGTAGAGAATACAGTGTTGTATCTGTTTCATGGGTCTTGCCTCTGTGCTCACTGATGCCGTCGCAGGACTGACACAACTTTGCATTTTGTTTTTACGTGTCCATGTAAGTGTAATCTTGTTTGTTTATGATAATTAAATCAACAAATGGACTTGGATTGGCGTGTATATTTCCAACCCCCTAGGTTTGTATAAATTGGTATTATTTACCTGCTTTTATATGTAGAATGAAAACCTTGAAAAGACAGAAACCTGAGGAAATGTAATTGATTCAGTATAACGATGAAGTAGATTTTGTATTGTGTCCTAAATGTGGATTTGAGGATCACACACTTTGAATGACTTCACAATGTACTTCAATGGGGTTTATTCTTACTGCTTGGAGTTGGTAACACAACTAGTGACGACCTGCATGCCGTGTCCCCCCCCCCCCCGTTTCTCTGTGTTTCTGCTCCATGCGCTTTCTCCCATCTGGCCCTGCTAGGAACCATCTGTCAGAAACCCTGGGAAACCCTGGGACCAAGCTACCAGCCCAGTTCAAATACTTTAGAAGTCCATCATTCCTTCCATCCATGAGACCAAACTATAAGCTCTGTCACTCTCAAACCTAAGGCCTGGTTCTTTCTAAACCCTTGCTTTCTTGAGAGTTTTAGGATTGCTAATCTCACGGGTTGCTTCAAGGCTTCTTTTCCAGCTTTTCCACTGTCGTGGCGCTAGTACCCCAGGGCCCTGATTGAATGCTGTAGCCACACCTCTACTATCTTGGCGCTAGTACTCTAGGGCCCTGATTGAATGCTGAAGCCACACCTCTACTATCTTGGCGCTAGTACTCTAGGGCCCTGATTGAATGCTGTAGCCACACCTCTACTATCTTGGCGCTAGTACTCTAGGTCCCCGGTTGTAGAACGTAGGCACACTAGTACTCTGGGGACCTTTGGTTGTCCCCTGATTACAGGTCTCTGCTGGGACTTTTAGTCTGTTCCGGTAAGGTCAACACGTTAAAGTCAGATTAGAGGGGTTTCTGTGCGAGCACAATGGAGTAGATTTTTCTAAAGCTCAAGTCAAAGCCGCCAGGGCGACCGTAGCCTCTGGCCTAACCATTATCGTGGAGAACAAATAACTGTCTTGTCTATGAACTCTTTCCACCAGATTGAAACTCTGCCTTTCCTGCCACCCCCCAGAAAGCCTGTGGCGGTCTCACACCAGATGCTATTATTGTGTGGCTTGTGTTTAACCTTTTGCCAGTAGTAATTTGTTAGTATCAATGTGACTATTAAAATTAATGGTTCCTGCTCTGTAAGTATGACATTTTCTAAAGGGATAGTTGGGAGTTTTCACAACAAGGCCCTCTTTCCACTCCGTCAGAGTTGGGGCAGAAAATCGTAAAGGCCAACGTGGGCTTGATTTGGTGGCCGGTGAGAATGTCACCACCCTTGTTAGCAAGTGGTCACAGAGCATTTAACCACGGCCCCTCCTCCAGGCACCCACAAATCAAAAGCCCTTTTGGTGGAACTGGCAAGGAAGTGGAACTGATCCCGTCTCAAACGGCCCCCCGTGTTTTTATCTGTAACCCCGCCCACACGCAGGTCGTTCCTCTTCAGCAAGGACGGGAACCCCAACAAGCGAAACGTGCGCAACGAGACGGCCCTCCACCTCCTCTGCATGGGGCCCCAGATCCTGGCGTCCGAGGGGACCCTGCAGCCACGACTCAGCCGGCCCGAGCTGGACGAGGCGAAGAGGGCCGAGTGCCTCCGGGTCATCCTGAAGTGGACCGGGGCCAAGCTGGACCACGGGGAGTACGAGAGTGCCGACGTCAACGCCGCGGACGACAAGAAAAGCACTGCGCTTCACTACGCCGCTGCCTCGGGGATGAGGACGTGTGTGGAGGTACGAGCCCGGGGGGGGGGGGGTGAGGACGTGTGTGGAGGTATGAGCCCAGCGATCATGTCCTGACTGCACGTGTTCTCCGTAGATTCTGGTGAAGAAGAACTCCGACCTGTTCGCGGAGAACGAGGACCGCGAGACGCCGTGCGACTGTGCGGAGAAGCAGCAGCACAAGGACCTGGCCCTCAGCCTGGAGTCCCAGATGGTGTTCAGCCGGGCCCCAGAAACCGAGGGCATCGAGGCGGAGTACGCCGCTCTGGACCGCCGAGAGGTAGACCGCTACACCTCTATGCCACGGCTAGCTAACTGAACTAGCAAGTTAAATCCTAGCCGATGTTCTGAATTCGCCCGTCGCTCCCACTGAAGTAAGCATGGCACCGTTTCATCAGAACAATGGACATCCTACTGAGCAATCGCGATCTGACAAATGTTACGTGTTTTTCTTGTTTAATAGTCAGATCATTGTTTTATACCAAAATAAGTGCTTTTCAGTTTGATCGTATGGCGTTTAGAGGTCTGCGACATTGTCCTGTTGGCCTGGACTATAGAAACATCAGCAGTGTTCGTGTCCTGTTGGCCTGGACTATAGAAACATCAGCAGTGTTCGTGTCCTGTTGGCCTGGACTATAGAAACATCAGCAGTGTTCGTGTCCTGTTGGCCTGGACTATAGAAACATCAGCAGTGTTCGTGTCCTGTTGGCCTGGACTATAGAAACATCAGCAGTAGTGTTTACACTACTAAAACTACTAAATCCTAACTCTTCTCTCTGTCAATCTTTCCTTCTGCTTTTCTGTTACTCTCCTTCTCTCTTCTCCGTGTTCTCTCCCCAGCTGTACGAGGGTCTGAGGCCTCAGGAGTTACGTCGCCTTAAGGACATGCTGATAGTTGAGACGGCGGACATGCTCCAGGTCCCTCTCTTCACTGGCGAGGCCCTGCTTCGAGCACACGGTAAAACAAACGCATGAGCTCACACACATACGCGCACACACACAGGAGACATGTTCCAGGTCTCCCTCTTCACTACCGAGGTCCTGCCCGGAGCACAGAGTTATCAAAGACGTGCATTCCAGCTGACATCATAAGGCCCGTTACCAGGTCCATGATGGGCCACAGAGAGCTTGCTCTGACCACACTTGGGGCGTTCTCACACCAAGTATGTGCTCCTGCTTAGCAAATGGGTCTCTGTCTTCCCATCACAGCCGAGGATGTGCAGTTCGGTATGCCTGGTCTAGGCTGGGTACCGGGATAGTTGCTGTTAAGCGTCTGGAACTGCAGTCAAATGCAGGGAGATTTAATTGCTTCCCTGCGTTCGTTAATCGTTTCCAATTAGAAGAGATTCAGAGCAGTCAGGTTGAAACCGGGGACGGGCAACATCTGCCTGAAATTAGAAATCAAAGCGATTTAAATCGTGTTATTACGGGGGGTGAAGTCTGGCCTTTGAAAGGCTCGATATTCGTATTCTGTACTTTTGGGAATCCTGCGTTATAAGATTAGACCCAGTACTTACTCAGTTTTCTTTTCTTGATGTTTTTACAGCCCAGTAATAAATAGGTGTCTGTATTAAGCCTCAGGCAGATGGATCATCTCTGCATGTCAGACCAGGCCTGAGCCCATTCCCACGTCTTCCAGCGAGGGGGATCATTGAACCCATCAAATTGGGTTGAACCTGCTTGTGGCTAGAATGGTTCCACTCATGTTTCCTCCGCTTTTTCAATAATAGACTGGTCGAAATTCAGATGAACAAATCTGTCCAGTGTTTTTTATTTGGTCCAACAGATATCAGCCTCAGTCGCACCGAAACACTTCCCCCAGAGGCGTCTCTGTCGAGGTCTGAAAGCCAGACAGTCCAACACACCTGTCCTAGTTAATCACGTCTGTCCATTACTTCTGCCACGTTGGGTATGAAGACTTTCCCCACAGAGATCCGCTTAGCTCATGGAGGCTGCGTCCTCTCCTGTTGGCTCCGAGGGATAATTAACCCCTACAACCCCGGACGGGCTCTGCTCCCCTGGCTGGGTGACACTTGCGCGAATGGCGGAGGCGCGTGTTAGCCTGTAAGAACGGTGGAGCGGGCAGAGGGGGACGGGGTCACCTGGGTTTGTGTCGGTGTGGGAACTGGTCCAACCCCCTGCCAGGGAACAGGAATTGAGGCTGACGTCCCACATAGCACCACAAACCCTAGCTCTGGAACGGCACCTGCATGGCAAGTTTTGATCAGTCCCTTTTTACCCGATCACTATAATATAGTGCACTGCGTTGGACCAGAGCACTGGAATATAGTGCACTGCATTTGACCAGGGTCCACCGGGCTGTGGTCGGTAGTAGTGTCCTGCATAGAGAACAGGGTGCTATTTAGGACCCGTTCAGAGAGTTTCTTAGTAGAGTCGTGGTTTGGTACTTCTTCAGTCACATGTCTCCTGTGGTGCAGGCCGGAATACCCAGAAACACTGTTGTTTCAGACAATGGAACGCATCTTTCAAGCCCTGTTCGATTGTCCTCCTTAGAGCTGCAGAACAAGATGTTCTTGTACCTCACATTTCCCTCCATGTATCCTGATTGGGAATAGAATAGTATGACAAAAATAAAACCCCCTGTTGAGTTTAAGGAAGGTCTGCTGTGGGCTTAGTGCTTGTGTCATCATCCACTGCAGCACAGGGCTGAGAAAAGGCTATTAAAAGAAACATCTCACACAAAGGAAACAGCGCCCCCCCCGGGCCAGTTAGTGTACTTTGGGGAAATTGCGTGTCTTTCACCAGTTGGGTCAAAAGCTTCCCAGGGGTGTCTGGGATGCGGTTGGGTTTGACCGGACTCATCTCCTTGAGCGTGCGTCCCGAATGTCATTACTCTCGAATGCGCTTGATCATGTGGTCGATGGGAATGTTCTTGCATTTGGTGAGACCTAACAGATCGGCTGGTATGCGCCAGATGGAGTAGTGTTTAAGTGTTTATCACAAATTTCTAAATGGAGGAAAATCCATAATGGCAAACCTTATCGGTCCCTGAGGCGAATTAATTATTTCTGAGGAGAAGGGGAATGTACCTATGCTCTCTCTCTCCCCCTCTCTCTCACTCCACCACTCTCTCCACCTCTCTCACTCCACTTCTCTCTCACTCCACCTGTCTCTCTCACTCCACCTCTCTCTCAATCCACCTCTCAATATAATTCAGCTTTATTAGCATGACAGTTATTACAACCATATTGCCAAAGCTAGAGGAACAATAGTAATAATAAGAAAATGAATACAACCATGTGGCCACTAACAGCAGATTGGCAAACATCAAGGTTATCAATGGTAGCAATGGTTAGAATAAAAAAAAAAAAACTCTTGCTCTGTGTCTCTCTCACTCCACCTCTCCCTCTGTCTTTCTCACTCCACCTTGTTACTGTCTCTCTGTAAATGTCCAAACTCAGTTGCTGCTCTCGGTTTATGCTAGAAGACAACCGCAGTAGCCAATTAATTAATTAATAAATGCTTGGAACAAAGGGAAAGTGAAGTGAATGCTTTTTTTTATAGCCAGTTGTTTATAGCCTTTTTTGTGCCGGTGAGTTGAACCAAAATATATCAGCAAAATATACTGCCACTAACCCTACCAAATATCACATTCTTTCTTTTCTGTCCGTTCACTTAAAAAAGGTTTCCAAAAGGCTTGTTAGATCATTTAAAAAATCTCCTCTGAACCATGAGAAAATGTTTCTAATAAACCTTTATAATAAAGTCCCAATAACTACTGTAATGTAATCTTGTGAAAGGTCTGTCTAAATGTGCTACATTTAATTTAAAATAATTATTCAGGTTGATTGAGGTGGAGGAAGGAAGTAAGATGAAAGTTATTTCTGAAAGTATCATATTTGTTATTGCTCTGTATTCAAAATGGGTGTATTCAAAATGGCTGACCAAACGCAGCCCATGAAAACGTCTGTGTAGTGAAACCTGTTGACTAAACCGCTCATCCATGTAGCCAGTATTCATCAAAAGCTAGTATTTGCTCACTGGAACCGGAAATGATCCTAAACAGTGTTCAGATGCAGACCCCAGTAAGAACAAAGTATATGCAGATAAACTTCCTTGAGGAGATTTCTGACCGTTTCTTCATCCGTTTTCTGTTTGTACGGGTCTTCAGTCAGCTTTCTGGGTTGCTGCTCTCAGATGAGCCCCAAAGTGCAGCTCTGTCATTCCATGAGGCGCGTTGCCCATTTTAGGCTGGCCTTTTGTTGTCCCCAGAACGAGGTGCTACCTTCATTCTGAGAAGGCAGTTTAATCGGATTTCTGACGTTCAACAAACAAAGGTGGATTTTCTTTGCAAAGGAGTAGTGTTTGCTGATGAGGACGTAACCAAATGTGTGCAAAAAAATGCATAGTCATGTTCTTTTTTCATGAATTATTTTGTGTTTCTGGACGTGTTACGTTGGGTGTCTAATCCCCCCCTTCTGTTTGCGGTTGCAGACTGGGACAGGGAGAAGCTGTTGGAGGCATGGATGTCTGATGCCGAGGTGTGCTGCCAGCGGTCCGGGGTTCACAAGCCCAGTGCCCCCCCCAGCGGGTATAACGCCTGGGACACGCTGCCCTCGCCCCGTACCCCCAGGACCCCCCGGTCCTCCGTCACCTCCCCCGACGACGTCAGCCTCACCCCCGGGGATGAAGACAGGCCACTGGTAAGGGAGTGAGCTTCAAAGGGCACTTGCTCCCGTGTTTTCTGTGGATCGTCGCCTGGTAATATGCTTGAGTTGCCCCCCCCCCTTGAGCTAAACCCCAGTTTATGCAGAACTAAAGTGCTCATAAACAAAATGGAGCCCAGACCCCCCCCCCCTTCTGAAATTTGAACGCCGGAAAAGCCAGTGAACTCTGGATTAATCCGAATCACTGGAACCGATGCTGTTGGTTATGTTTGGCAGAGCACTGTTTAACGACAGACCCCCGGCACCGCTCGGATTGGCTGTGGTGAAACCCTCCTCGACCCTACTCGACTCAGACGAAACCGCAAACACTTTGTTGGCCACCGTACTGAGCTATTGACAACAATTCAGTCAGGCTGAGATCCAACAGTCATCCACTTGGCCCAGCCGGGGGAGGGAAGTACACGCCGGTCGTCTTTGTGCCTCGATGTGCTGTAGTGTTGCGTGTTTAAAGCGGGGCCACGTGGTGCTGATTGACCAGTTCTCCGCTCAAGGGTCCTTTCTAAAGGCTCCAGTAGCCTGCCGCAGAGATCAATACAGTGATTGTTTAGTTCCACTGGAATCTCTCTCGGGCCATTGTTCTATTTCAGACTCTCTAACAAGGCGGCGTTGTGTGGGAGGCCTGGGGAAATATTCTATGGAATGATGTCAGGAGATGATGATGATGAAGAAGGGTCTCGGGCTTGAGGAAGAACGTCCTGGCGTGTGTTGCTGCTACTCTGAATACTTACTGGTTTTAGATCTTGTATTGTGCGCTCTGCTACTAGTTTGATCTTCAAATGTTACCCGGTAGCAGGACTGTTTGTACGCCCGTGCTCGCGTGTTCCGTGCGGAAAGTCTCATGCGTGTTCCTTTGGTGTCTCCGACAGTGTGGCGTCTGCATGGGCCCCATCTCCATCTTTGAGGAGCCGGTCGACGTGTCTTGTGGTCACGAGTTCTGCCGGGCCTGCTGGGAGGGGTGAGGTCCAAAAACCTTCATAAAACCGGACGCCACACCCACTCTTTACACAAGTAGTGTGCTATGTAGGAAACGAGGGTGTTATTTGTAAACTTTTATGTCAATCTTTTATTGCTATGGTTCCTCTCTTCCAGGTTTTATTTTTTATTGAGGTCTTACCGTGATTCAGTGGGAGAAAATACACTGCTCAAAATAATTAAGGGAACACGTAATCGATGCAGTATATTAATTGCCAAGTTATTCTTCAGGGATATCAATCTGTACAGTTAGGAAGCAGAAGCAATTGTGAATCTGTCACCTGTTTTGTTGCAAGAGGAAATGCGTTTTGGTGCAAGAAAGGCGACCGCAAGACAACCCCAATAAAAGGAATGATTTTGCTAGTGGCCACAAGCTATTGCTCTCTCCTGATCCTCCCTGACTGATATAGTGCCCTTTTCACTACGGGTAGCATTAGGTGGTACCTGCAACCCATTCAGGTGGCACAAGTAGTCCAGACCCTTGTCCATCTTTGTGCTGCTGCAGTGAGTCCTGGCCTGGTGCTGGACAGTGCCCGTCCTCATGTAGCCCGAGTGCGTTGGCACTTCCTGGATGACAGAGGCCTCTATGTCTCTCGCGTTCCCCAGACATGGGGAACCTCTGGAACGTTATGTGTTGCTGCTTTTATTGCCGCCAGGAGGTCCCTGATGCCCTGGTATCCCCCAGGACAACATCCGGTGTCTTATCAGGAGCATGTCCAGATGTTGTCAGGAGTGCATTCAAGCACGTGGGGGAGCCATACACTCTTCTGAGTCACATTATGAGTGGCTGGGATCAAATAAAATGTTCTATTTACTTTAAGTTAATTTACAGGCTGTTAATGTTTACTTTCATTTTTGGTGTGAGATTGAATCCAGCCCTCAATTGGTTTCTATTGACTGTTTTGTCATTTTGTTTTCTACAAATTACATAATACATGAAAGATTTTGATCTTTTGTTTTGTTTATCGAGACCCGATGTGTGGTTTAAGTGAGGTGCAGCGTTCTGAACTGTCGCATTGTCTGTCTGTCAGGTTCCTGAATCTGAAGATCCAGGACGGGGTTGCTCACAATATATTCTGCCCAGCGTACGACTGCTTCCAGCTGGTTCCTGTGGAGGTCATAGAGAGTGTTGTTTCCAGGGAGATGGACAAGAGATACCTGCAGTTTGACATCAAGGTATGAACATTCGTGCGGTGGAGCTAATATTTTCTGGGGTTATTCCATGTATTTTTACCACAAACATCCTGCTACCTTACCGTCTGCCTACCAATTAGAGATACCTGCTGTTTTAATCAAACAGAGTGCCCAATTAAAATTGCGGTCTACACAAACCAAATCAATAATTTTTGTGAATTTAAGTAAATTTGCTGTTGAAAAGGACAGTTTTGAGTCAGAAACAGAAGGGATCCGTTTTGCAGTGGCCTCGTAAATTGAACTTAACTTTTCCTTTTCAACTTTTTGGGGAATGAACGAAAAAGGTGCAGTGGTCTCTGAATTCTTTCCGGAACTGTAAATAGGTTGTTCCAGAAAGCAACCGAAACAACTGAATAAGTCAGCTTCTCACAGCTGAGTAGTGAGTCCCCCGAAAAATGTATTTATTAGTGGGATTTATAGTTGTCATTATTATTGCTAGGCTATGGAAAAGAACACTAACCAATCGCTGCTTCTTTCGGCATGTCATGGGTTGTCATCAACTGTCCCGCCAGCCCCAAGCGTCACATTGTGGTACTTCCCCATTCAAGTTTAGTCTAGCAGCTACCGGTCGGCTATGTAGCATAATTATGCTAATGGTATTTATTTGCCCGCCCAAACACCCCCTTAAAAAAGAAGTTCCTTGTGGGAATGGTGGGTTCTGCTATGTTCTGCAAATGTAGCCTAATTACCCCGCAAAGTTATGAATTCTAGCAGACACACTCACTGACTTGCAGAATAGCAAATTCAGCAACATAAGTTAGGCAAGTAAACAAATGGTTATGTAATTTCTTCTGAATAAATAATAATCTCTTCCTTCTTTTTGTGAAATTAATTCATCTATGGCGTTGCTGCATGAGCTTCTGTGTTCTATTCATTCTATGGCGTTGCTGCATGCGCTTCTGTGTTCTATTCATTCTATGGCGTTGCTGCATGCGCTTCTGTGTTCTATTCATTCTATGGCGTTGCTGCATGCGCTTCTGTGTTCTATTCATTCTATGGCGTTGCTGCATGCGCTTCTGTGTTCTATTCATTCTATGGCGTTGCTGCATGCGCTT
>JACXGK010007977.1:0-12920 GCA_016801125.1 Novumbra hubbsi
TATTTAATCCCAATAACACATAAAATACAAACTACACGAACTGTAAACGTCAAATGAAAGGTTCAAACAAACATAAAACAATATACAAATAACGTGTAGCGTATCTACATGAAATAGGAGTTAAACAAAGGACAAACCGTGAACTGTTGAGATCAGCACAAACAATAAACCACACCTGGTGTGGCTGTAAAACTAACCTAAGTAGGCTCCCCAATCAGAGTCAACTGATTGCAGCTGCTCTGACTGGGAAGCCCACAATGGCATGGAGATGGCTAGAGGCCTCTCCATGTGCCATGCCCTGAATGGGAGCCCCAAAGCATAGAGATGGCTAGGGGCCCGCATCCAGGACATGACAGTAAGGAGACATGTTGACCATGTTTGATTGGCAATCGTCTTTGTATTGACATCGCCTAAACAGCTGCAATGAAAGAGTCTCAGATAGACATTCAGTATTAAAACAGATGTGGAGGATTAGGGCTACCATGTCCCACTAGGAACATATTGGGTTCCGGCTTAGGGGTTAGGTTTTGGAATGAACATACCATTGGCATTAGTGTCAGAATCTGGGTTTCTTTTAGGTTTGCTTTACCCCTCTGTGATCCAGTCTTACCTGAGCCTGTCTCTGTACCCTGTAGGGATCCAGTCTTACCTGAGCCTGTCTCTGTACCCTGTAGGGATCCAGTCTTACCTGAGCCTGTCTCTGTACCCTATTGGGATCCAGTCTTACCTGAGCCTGTCTCTGTACCCCTCTGTGATCCAGTCTTACCTGAGCCTGTCTCTGTACCCTGTAGGGATCCAGTCTTACCTAAGCCTGTCTCCGTACCCCTCTGTGATCCAGTCTTACCTGAGCCTGTCTCTGTACCCTGTAGGGATCCAGTCCATCTTGGTAGAATAGTAGGTGGTACTGCTGTAGATCAGACCAAAGGTGGACAGCATTCTCCCACAACTGACAACACACAGGAAAACAAAACCTTCACACTTCTATTAAACAATACTAATTGCAATCTGATAGAGGTACAAAGAGTGAGAGCAAAAGAGAGACATTTAAAAAGAGAAATATCAATAAAGACAGAGCAAATGGTTTAAAGAGAAAGTGGGATAATAAGAGAGAAAGAGAGAGAAAGAGAGAGGTTGGTACCGGCTTCCCAGAGCGTTCACAGTAGTGTGTAAAGTAGTAGCCAGCCTTGGAGTCAACATGCAGAGCCTGTAGCATCCTGTCCATCTTCAGCCCTTCAACAGGACTACAGCTGCCACAGTCTGGCTAAAGGAAACACACCGGGACACTCAGCTCCTCCATGTAACCGTACTTCCCACAAGCCTCCCCCTTGACCCTGCTTACTGGACCCTAACCAGGGACTCTCTGATACCATGACAACGGCCTGTTACGGGACAAAGTATTGGTCTGCAGTAAAAGCAAAACAACTGCAGTACTTTGAGGGCTACGTTTCACATGAACATCTAAGCCATATCAGTAAAGAAACGATGCTCCTAATACCTGTGAATGAGCTGGGCTCCTGTTTATGGGTTGACCACAGTTAGGGTGGAGAGGTTGGAGGGTGACGTAGCAAGGGTTAGGGTCCACCCCGGAGTTGGAGTGGAGATGCCTCTTACCCCGCCCACACATTATGTTTGAGTCGCTAGCCCTTTCCTTAGGGTTAGACCGGCTTAGTCTGAACCTCTGACCCCTGTGACACACACAGCTCAGCTCAGGAGGAGAACATCACCACACACACAGCTCAGCTCAGGAGGAGAACATCACCACACACAGCTCAGCTCAGGAAGAGAACATCACCACACAGCTCAGCTCAGGAGAAGAACATCACCACACACACAGCTCAGCTCAGGAAGAGAACATCACCACACACACAGCTCAGCTCAGGAGGAGAACATCACCACACACACAGCTCAGCTCAGGAGCAGAACATCACCACACACACAGCTCAGGAGAGAACATTATCACACGCAGCTCAGGAGAGGAGAACATTATCACACACAGCTCAGGAGAGGAGAACATTATCACACACAGCTCAGGAGAGGAGAACATTACCACACACAGATCAGGAGAGGAAAACATCACCCCCACACACACACAGCTCAAGACAGATAAGGTGTATTTATCTCAGATTGTTTGTATTTATATCTATAAACAACGGGTCAAGATGTAAAAGGGATAGATTTTGGTAGGAATCACCTGTTATCACAGACCATTAGAATGCATTGTTGTACTTCATCCACATACTGCTTGTAACCACGGAGGCCATGATGTGGATCTGTGGTTTTTAAACATTACACAAACGTAATCTATTTCAGAAATATCCCACCTGATCATCAACAAGCCCTCGACTAGGAGAATCTGGTGAGCTAGTTCAAGGCTGGAGAAATATGAGACTTCTGGAACCCCGGAGGAGGTTCGAGGATCACCTAACTGAATGACCTGGAACATCAGTCCCCTCACCAGTAGCTGATCAGTGTCTCGGTGAGGCGGGGCTGTACTTCCATCAGTCTGCCCTCCCTCCAGCAGTGGGAGGTAGAAAGACCCAGTCTGGTCAGAGTCTCACCACTCAGACGACTCCGCCCACTGCCCAGCAGGTATTGGCTTCGCATCCGGGCCAGGTGCCTGTCACAACCAATCAAACACTCACTGAAGACAGCTCAACACAGGTTGTCGGTTAAGAGGAAAGGTCATTGTTGTCTCAGGTTCTAGTCTTCAGTGAAGGGCTAGGGGTGTGGTTTACAGATAGGGTCAGGGTGGTACTGTATGCGTATACATATAAATACCTAGTTTTCCTCTTGTTTTCCGCCAGGGTTTTGAGTCTCTCCACATCCATCCACAGATTCAACAGCTTCTCCCCTGGACTTCCCTTTAGGAACTCTTTGAACTCCTCAAGGCCGAGTCCCTCTGGTCTAAAAGCATGGATACTGCCAGTATCATCGTAGAACCCAAGGTCCAGGTCGTTGTCCAGATGTGAAGAGCCTCCCCCCTTCTCCCCCTTCTCCCCGCAGTGGCTGGTATCTGCCCGTGAACCAGCGGTCCTCTCCTGACTGCAGGAGCTGGGGGAGGAGCTGCTGTGGCCCCTGTCCGTCTCACTGTCTGTCGCTCCATCTACAAGCAGGTCAGTCTGTTGTTTTATCGGACTGCCGCAGGAGGGACTTTGGGGGTTGTAGTTTCCATACAACTGTTCAAAAGTTCCTGTCTCAGGGAGGTGGACCTGTGTCTCCTGATCCGAGCTGTGGGCCTCCTGGTTGCCCTCCCAATCTGGCACTGAGGAGCGGTGAGGTACGTCTGTGACCACAGAGGAGGGAGAAGAGGAGACGAGGAGTGAAGAGGAGAGGGTGCAGGAGTCCGTGTCAGGGATGTAAGTGAAACTGGCGGAGACCAGCCCCCTCGGTTCCTCCTGTCCAGACGACGTCCCTTCTGTAAGGATATCAGCCTGGATATCAGCCTGGAACCCTGCACCGCAAAAACACACTACCGTTAGACCAATGTAAGGATATCAGCCTGGATATCAGCCTGGAACCCTGCACCGCGAAAACACACTACCGTTAGCCCAATATAAGGATATCAGCCTGGATATCAGCCTGGAACCCTGCCCCGCGAAAACACACTACCGTTAGCCCAATGTAAGGATATCAGCCTGGAACCCTGCACCGCGAAAACACACTACCGTTAGGCCAATGTGAGGATATCAGCCTGGAACCCTGCACTGTGAAAACACACTACCGTTAGCCCAATGTAAGGATACCCGCCTGGATGGATGGATTATATTTTTCCTCAGATCATCATTACCAATTCTATTCACAGCCATGTGATCGAGGAGGAGTGAAGAACGCGGCAGGTCTTCAAAAGGCATTCTGCTGTGATCCTCACCGCCCCCCTACCCACCAGGTCAATTGGGACACACATTCTGTGGTGTGGTTAACTAGTTTACTAAATGAAATAGGGGTCACAGCCGTCGATTCTTAACAGCACCTTAAAACAGAGGGCGACGTTAGTTCACGTGTGACACAAGCAAAACCTCCGACAACTACTTACTGTCACCGGCTGAACTGAAGCTGGCAGCAGGACTCAGGCCAGACTGAAGGAACCCCGGGCTGTTACTCAGGCAGGACGGAGTGTGGAGACTGTGGCATCTGGACGGTGAATCTACCAGGCCCACGGAACGCACCGGGGTGGCCACTGACTGGGTCCCGACAGGAAGCTGCATTCGGTCAATGTCCTTAGTGATAGAGAACCTGTCTGTTACTGAGGCCTGGCGACGGAGCAAACAGCATTAATCGCGTAAATACAACCACCGTTGCACCAAAGTCTGTGGTTTCCATTGTTAGTCATTCATTTCAGTATGCTGGTGCAAATTACTGGAAAAAAACTGCACATCACACCTTAAAAAATAAACAAGCTGCTGTCAAATGAAAGCACCGTCAAACCTATTAGTGCACGTGTTTCACAGTATTTCATGTAATTTGGAGTTCTCTTGTATAAAGTGTTTTTCTACCTAATATACGTGGTTCTTTTAGTTAAAAAATGTCTTCTCACCTGACTCATCAAAATTAAATAAAGAAAAGTAAAAGAAGAAATTATTTATATTAATAAACACATTGAGATCATTCTCAGGTATTGAATCTCAATGAACAACGGGGATATACTGACCTGGCAGAGTGAAACATACATATCCTGTATCAGCAAGTCTCTCTCCTCAGGCCCCGGGGAAGGAGAGATTGACTCAGAGAGGTGCTGCTGGGCTGAGGACCCACCTTTCCCAGGGACCCACAGAGAGAACCCACCCTTCCTCTGGGTCCAGCCCCCAGGGACCCACAGAGAAAGCAACTTTGCTAATCTGGGAAAGACAGTTAACCAACACATCAACCCTTGACACAAGCAAATTTTAACAAACAAAAATCCATCAAATACAATTTATTTCGTCAGGAAAGAGGAGGCAGGCAGTCCGTCTCTTCTTCAACAGGTTAATAGAGAGCCAGAGTGGAGCCAATCCAGTAACATATCAAAAAATGTAATGGCTCTGACGCTTAAATAAGGAAGGGATGCAAGGAACCAAACAATGATACACCACTAAGGATTACCTGTACTCGAAGTAACAGTCACTTCGAATAAACAAGAACAGTCTTTCTTTCATGATCCACTTCAGTCCCTGTTCTCTGTCCAGGCACTAACAGAAGACATTCAGGACAACATTCCTGTCGTTATTATTCTAATAACAATGACAACTGGTGTCAGGACATTTCAGAATGAACTCCTTCCACTGGCATGGCTCAACTTGAATTCACCTGAACGGACGCAATCATTGTTAAACTGGGTGAACTTACAAGGACAGTGTATTTGTTGTCCACCATGGGTCTCAACGCCAACTCCATGTGATCATTGAGAGGTTGTGACTGACAGAGAAGCAGGGCTGAACTGATCTTCTGAGACACGGCTTCTGCTCGGTCACTGACCACCTCAAATACACCGGTCTCTTTATTGTACCGCAGAGACTCGGGGAAGGACTGGGTTGGAAGGAAAATTGACATGAAGACCAATTGGGGAATTTTAAATGGATTAGTACAGTAACAATACACGCTATTCTCAAAAAAGTAAGACGGCAAAAACGAGCTTTGTTTGTAAAGTTAACACAACATGCTAAACTTTTACCGGTAGACTGAGGAACTCGTTAAAAAAATGCACCAGGATATCGTCAGAAACCAGACAGTCTTCCTAGGGACATAGAACACAGTAGCAGAGAACAATCATAATGTACTTCCTGACATTCAACGCATACCCTTAAATAAAACCTATGCAATTGACAAGTCATGAGTTTACAAAGTAATAAGTTACTCACAAAATTATCGATGTTAAGGCAGGGTGGCTCTAGGAGAGAATTTTTTTTAATCGACCTTTTATTCTCAACACCGGGCATACACATTTTAAAAAGCTGACATAGCTTTCCTAAATTTCGAACTTACCTGTTGTAGTCTTTTCCCACATTCTTTGCTTTTACGTAATACCGTCGTTACCCAGTAATTTCAGCCAGGGCTTTAGCCTGTGCCTGAACAACTCTCGGTAGCCGTCACTGAAGTTCCCCGCAATTACATACACGGGTTGCTATGGAAGTGAACTCAATCACTTAGCGAAGGAACAATGTCAGCACAAGCCTTGACCGCCCGGACTGGGCAAACATTAACGGGAGTTTACGGTCAACCATTCGAACTAGTATAGCGCATTTTCCCCCACACAGAAAGTTGTTTTTTTATTATTATAACAGTTGTGTACTTGGACACGTTAAGGACTGTAGACCCTTTTAAACGGGAACAAGCGCAGCCAAGGGCATTGCGTTGACCAGAAGATGGCGCAGTTGTTTTACCTCTGGATACAGCGGTTGGGACAGTTGACCTTCAGCAGAGGCTCTTACAGACAGTGCTGGTACCATGGCCGTTTTTAACAAGCATAACAAAAAAGACAAAACGTAAATATGTAAAACAAACTTTTATTAAAATGATCTGTAAAAGTAGCCGGATGTAAAAGTGTAAAAGTAAATATACAGTTATATACACAGACATTTATAAAACCATTTAAAAAGAAAAAAAAAAATTCAAGTGAAGAACCCTCCCCCCGCTAAACTGTATGTACATTGCTAAATGTGCAAGGAGGAGCGTAGCATCCAGTAGCCATTTCATAACTTCGATCAATTCTACCGGACCCACCTCGCTCAGGTACATTATTAAAAAAATAAAACAACAACACAAGAAACAAACAACCAAAAGCATAAACACACATTTACAATCTTCGGACGTTGCGTTTGCTCTGAGCGCTACCAGGAACCACGTCCTTCTTGCCGCGCCGTTTGGCCGACAAGCTGGCGCACTCCTTGGATCCGTGGAAGGCACAGAGGCACCCGGTACAGAACCTGAAACCACAGTCGGCACGGCAACACACGCCTTCCCCCTTCACGGAGTGACACCGGGCTGGTTGCTGACAACGAGGGCAGGGCCTCAGACATTCATCACTGAAGAGGGTTTTGGCCACCTACAGCCGGGGGGGGGGGGGGAAACGGGTTAGGGCCCGGGTTGTCTATGGGCACACAGTTATCAAAGCTTAGTTGATAGAAAAACAACATCCCTACTACGTCTGTCAAACGCCAGGTTTGTAATTCATTTTAAAGTGCCACATGGTCATTCATCACAGCCATAAATCAACCCCTACTACCTAAAAGGCATGGCTTTATAAAGGAAAGAATGCAAACCCTGTGTGGACCAGGGTTCAGGTTTATGAGCCGGAGACCGACGCAGTGGTCTGGTGTACCATTGCAACATGGCTGATCCGAATCCATCGTCCTGGGTGTGACCCACTAATGTAAACCTCCTTGCGTATCCCCACTAACGCGACTCCGCTACGAGCCTCCAAATCATTTGAACATGCTGTCTTGAGTGGGGTCAGGACTGGTACACTTCTGGTGTATTACCACTTAGTAGGACTCACCTGTATGAACGCATCCTGTCTGCTGGACGAATTGTGCTGGTTTGGGGTTAAAGTGCTGGTTCCTGTGGCTGACTGGGGGGTCAGCAGGTTATTACTTGGGGTCTTGGACTGGGCCTGGACAGAACGCAGTGCAGACCGACTGGACAGGTTCAACCGGGTCTCCGCGTCAGGAACACGGGTTGCACTACCAAGCTGTAGGACATGGGAAGGAAGGAGTGTCAACAGCCAGGTAATCTGGGTCTCAGGGGAGGGCTGATCTAGCGGGTACCAGGGCCTATATCCACCAGTGTTAGTGAATATGGACAGTGGGTACTAGGGCCTATATCCACCAGTGTTAGTGAATATGGACAGTGGGTACCAGGGCCTATATCCACCAGTGTTAGTTAATATGGACAGTGGGTACTAGGGCCTATATCCACCAGTGTTAGTGAATATGGACAGTGGGTACTAGGGCCTATATCCACCAGTGTTAGTTAATATGGACAGTGGGTACTAGGGCCTATATCCACCAGTGTTAGTTAATATGGACAGCGGGTATCAGGGCCTATATCCACCACAATGACAGAGTCGATATGGACAGCGAGTACCAGTACCTGTATTTACCACAATCACAGAGTTGATAAGGACAGCAGGTACAACGGTCTATATCCTCCAAGTGCCTCTACAAGCATCGATATAAAGTCTGTTCATACAATCATTATGGCCTAAACCAGATCATAGATTAGAGCTCTGAGATAGGTGGTGGTCATTCACATGAACTCTGACGCCAAAGCAGTGACCTCACCTCCAGTGATGACCGAACGTCCTTCAGGTACTGTCTCCTCTTACGGCTTGACATCTTGTTTTGTGCTATTATCTCGTTCCAGCTATTGGACACCAGACCAACCCTGTAGAGCACAACAGACATAAGGTCAAGACAGTTACACATTATACACAAGTCATTTACCACGTCACCTTTGTGATTCCACCCGGAGACCTTTTGGTTAGCGACCTAATGCTCTAACCACAAGGCTATCCTCTGTGGTTTACAAACGGTGGCAGCAAATCCATTTCCATGTTTACCTTCTAATATTCTATTAGAACTTTAAATTTTTCCTTTTTCCATTTGGCCAGTCTTTCGATTAGAGATTCTAGGGCAAACCCGCAAGCATTGACATGTACAGACAAGTCTTTATTCAAAGTGACCACGTTCACAGCACAATGAGAACCCTCACCTATAGAGGTCTTCTGGGGACAGGTGATTGAGGACCTTCATCAGGATGTGTCTAAGGTTCCTCTTGTCCAGCTCAGAAAGTATGTCCACCCTAGCCAACCCCATCTTCCTGCCGATCAGCCCAGCCAATGGCATGGTGGTTCGGAGAGCATCCTTTCCCGAGGCCCTCAGCAGCTCCTCAAGGCTCGTCTGCTCCAGCAGCATCTTGGAGGTCCTCTGGGAGAAGGCGCAGACCATCTGCAGGGCGGGGGTCAGAAACAGGTCCTCCAGCTTATCCGTGGCTGTTTTCAGCGGCGTCCCATCCAGGAAGACCTCATCCTCCTTGGAAAGGACACGGAGCGACGGCTCCTTGGCTACGAGGTTCTCCTCTTGAGGTGCAGCTCTGCGGGCAGCCTGGGGCTTGGCAACACGGTCCCCCTCCTCGGACTGGGAACCTCCCTCCCGGAGGGTGGAGAGACGATGCTGGCGCTCAAACCTAGATCTGACATAATGGATGAACGATTAAAACTTCATCATAGCACACGGTTATACCAAGTACAACAAGCCAATGAAAGTATTGAATATAAAAGCGCAATCTCTCTAAACATAAATGTCTGGCAGAGCTGGAATTGAGGAACCCTGCTCTAGATCATTGGAAGACAAAAGCAAGTCAGGCCTACCTCCTCTTTGTTGTCTCAAGCAGCCTACTGGGGAGATCCTTGCTGCAGGGCCCGCCGGAGGAAAGCAGTAGCTCCTGGAAGGAACCATCCTGATCCAAAGAGGAGTCCTGGGACTTATCCATGGCCAGGGAGCTAAAGCCGCTATCCTCCAAGAGTGAACTTTCATGGTGGTGTTTGGTTGGGGTAAAAGGCAGCGTACCCAGGACACTTAAGCTGTCTGAGAGGTCAGCTGCTATGCAGTCATTGACCGGAGTTTGGAAGTTCTCTTTGGAAGAAAGCACTAATCTACAGCAGCTAGGAGTCTCAAGTATCTCAATTAAGTGGAGGTCTGAAGAGATGATGCTCTCGTCCAGATCTTCATCTGTGAGCAACGCCCCAGAGACCCTTCTCTCAGAGAGAGGGGCCACGTTGCATTTATCCTCATCAAGTGTGGAGGTTTTTACATGAGAAAAGAGGAAGCGCCGTTTCCTGCCGGACAGGAGCAAGTCTTCCTGTTTTAAAGTGCTTGTGGCTGAAGCTCCAATAGAAAAGGTCTCTGGAGAGTCAAATACTATGTTGGAGCCATGCTCAGATCTCATGTTCACCTTCAAGGGAGCCGGTTTGACAACTGTGGTTGTGTGGTCTAACGTTTTACCCTCTGTGGCGGACTTAGACATTAGCAGACGTCGTCTCAGAGATAGCTCTCTCTTAGATACTTTAGGAGTGTCACACCAGCTGTTCTGTAAAGGCTGCTCCTTCAAGACGGATTTGCATGGACTCCTAACACACTCCTTTTGTTTATTCTTTTTGGGTGACAAAAGCGGTTCGCACCTCTGTGAAAGGTTTTCTTTCGGCGTTTCATGAAACCAATCTGAAGAAAAGGACTTTGAGGGGTTATATTTGTCTCTACTGTCCAGTTTAGGGCTATAACCACCTTCCAGATATCCACTCTCATGACAAGATCCATATTGCAGTTCTTTGGAGTTCTGGAAATGGGCATCTGATCTGAAACGACTTTCCATCCTCTCTTTCAGATATACGGGAACAGCAACTCTTCAGAAAGGGACAGGGGCCTGCTTTTACAAGATTCTGTGAAAAGAAGGTGATCATTTTTAGTAACAGTCAACTAAAGTTAAACGACAAAGGGCTTATCCACTTATTCTGGTCGGTTCATTTGGCCAAATAACGAATTTTACGTTGACTTAGAAGTAATTTTAATTATACTCGTCTAGCAGTTAAAACAGACCATTTACTCACCTTAAAATGAATACATGGAAAAACGGTAACTAGCCAACTTTGAAAATTTGACAAACGCGTATTAAGCGGGTTGTGAGAGTTACAGAAAGCTACTTTGGCCCAAGCAATGCACCCAGTGGATGAAACAACCAGAAGGTTACGTAGGAAGGTAACGGCGAAGACAACAATTCCATAGTTGCTATGATGTCGCGTGCAGTAACTGAATGGCATTTAAATCCCCCGCCCGGTTGGTTAAATGTCCTGCCTGGAGATCTCCATGGCTTCCGTTCGCCCGCTCAAACCTCAGAGCTACCGCCAAAACCCAGGCTCGGTACAGTGCAATGCGACCGCCGTGTAATCTCAAGAGGCTAATTATTATCGTCAACATCAAAACAAAGACTAGAGACTGATACATTGGAGTAATCTGGCCATCTTGGAGAAATTAGTTTCAAGAAGCAAAACCAATTGCATGTTGGCAATATGCATGCATGCAAGTATGCGTTCGTACAATTAGTGTAGGTTACCATCTATATTTCCGTTTTCTTAGTTAACTAGCTTGCCAGAATGTATTTTTTGCATTGGCTAGGTATTCAGGTGGTAAAACGTCTTACCAACATGTTAGGTAAATAGACACATTCACCTTGAGTTGCATACAATCAATGTAGCGGTATTACTGTTTGCTTACCTTCAGCCAAAAAGCGAAATTAAAAGGTATTGATGGTGGACATTAAATAACCTATCATGTTGCATCACGCATTATGCTTAAAACAAGCTCTCTTCTTCGAAAAGAAATAGTTTTGTTTGGGAGGGAGAGTTCATCCAAGTTTTCAAATTTGGTGCAAATAGGCTTCTCGTCTCGTCTCACTCCACCTCTCGCGATGAGTATGTTGTGGGTCTTTCCTCAACTTCATCCTTCTAACGTACTCTTTCCGTATCTCGTGATAAGTTCACGGGGAGGGACCCCTGGCCTTCTAATCCAATGAGGTTTGAGATGATACAAGGAGCAAGAAATTGAGAATGCATTATATTCAATTAATTTACCTGGTTGGATCTGTAGTTTATGCAGTCTCAGGAATTACACATCCAGTAAAAGGTTGTTTGATGAGTAAATCATTTAAAATGATAGTGTTATATAAAACATGTGTTGTATTAATCGTTTATTTTGCCTACTAATAGCCAACAAATGTAATAAAAAAATAATTGATTTTACCCTTCCATTTATTATTTACTCGCACTTTCAATGTCTCACTTTCTATTTTCTCAGGCCTATAAGGCTGTGTCTAAACTACCTGGGCAGTATCTGATACACCATTAGCTAATTAATCGCGCTACAAACACTCGACTACCACGGTCTGTTGGAATTAATACTGCCATGGTCTGCCTCTTGATGTCAGTTAGTTTACTTTTTGCGATGGTTTAGCTAGCTTTATAATAAGACGTATAACCGTTGTGTTATTGTGTATTGGTAGCCACAATGGGGTCATAGACTCGAATTGAGACAGACATACGCGTTTTAGCCGAGGAAATAAAGCGAGTCTAAAGCCAAAATCAGAACATCGTTAGCTACCCCTTCAAGGACATGTTACTGGGGTAACGATACTTGATTAAACTATTTTTTATATATCACTATCCTTTTCAACAATTACTCTTTAAATAACCCTTTCCTGACATGTATCATTCTTTGGATTCTGTAGTATCTCGTTCCAAGTGCAAGTCGTTTTTCATATCTAGTATCAACATGTATAAATTCAGTAAAACTCTTCACCCCTTACATGGTGGCCGCTAAGAACAGAGTTTCTGTGCGTGAGAAGAGATTATTTCCCTCAATATGGATTGGTCTGGGCCTCTCATGACGTGATGCATGAACTGTGTTCAACTGTTCATGGCATGTATCATGTAATGTATGGTTTGGATAAAACAGTTCTCAGGATCTTAGTAGAAGCACTCAGTCTGTTTTATATTTGGAAAATGGTACGTTTCCATCTTTTCTCTTTTAACCCGCTAACTACATTATTAAAAATGTATAACAAAAATGTGTGTTGATACAAGATCAGTGTTAGGCATTGGGTGAACACTGTTTAGGTTTAAGTTTAAAAATAATTTCTTAGACAAATTGTAGAATGTGTATTTTGTGGCAACCACTTTTCTCTAATGGATTTAGACAGGCGAGTGTTATCCTTTATATGGATTTGCCGTTCACATTGTAGGATTACTTTATGAAGCAAAACGTTTGCTCCAGAACTACTTGTAAATTGTAAATAATTCGGTTGGTATCTTCTGTCACTGTTTTCTCTGCAGTCAATCAACCCCAGTATGCAGTTGGTAAAGAGTGGTAAATATGTACTGAGCTACAAACAGACAG
>JACXGK010007977.1:13020-23856 GCA_016801125.1 Novumbra hubbsi
AGAATCCCCCCTAGACGGAATGATACCGTAGCGCCGTGGGACTTCGATTGGCCTGGGATAGCCTGCCCCCCCGGGGGTAGGTGTGTAGAGCCGTTCGGTACTTGGTTGGTGTGCGGCCGGATAAGTGCAGCCACCTCTCCAGAATCGCATCAAAAGTTTGTGGATAACCTGGTGCTAAATCACTCGTAAACGACCTGATGATCACTTGGGGGGACGAGGCTCACAAGCAATAAGGGGCCCCCTTACGGATGGGGCCCCAATCTTATGCCTAAGGCCGGCCCTGACGGCAGGGCAAAACCAACAACACTCTCAGGTTAATTAAATGACACCTACCTGACCTAACACGGATGCCCAACTAATCACGAATACATAATTGATGGATATACATCCGATTGTCACACTGGGCAATGGCTGTAAAGCTTTCACTGTTTTCAATGGTTGTACTTGATATTTCTTAATGTATTTGTGTAAATAAATCTACTGAAAATACCTAATTTTGGTATTATTTGTATGTGATTGCCATGTAATGTTAGCAAGTCCTGTAAAATGAAAGGAATTGTGCTTGAAACAATGCAGACAAACATCATGTTAGTAAATATAATCACATTTAATGTTGACACATTTAATAGGTGTGTCACCTTAATAGTATCGTGTGTCACCTTAATAGCATTCCCTCTGTTTGACAGAAGTACTGTCCTTTTTATTCTATTAGAACGTTGACTGACAGGGGGCATGGAATACGGTGGGAAGTGGCTGCTGTGTTCTGTGCCCCCTGTGTACTCCATTAAGATGCCAATATAGCTCTGTGTGAAAGGTTGTGCGCTCTCAATCCCTTAGGAGCCAGTATAAGTTATTTTTGAAAGAAATCCCTTTCCACTAATAAACAGGACAACATCCCAATCAATATTGAATTGCAAGTGTCGCCATTACGACTAGTGTCTCCTTCACATTTATTTATATCCATATCTATTACATTGGACTTGTAGATTTCATACACAGCCACATGAATCCACCATCAGCTTATGGTTCTGTCATATCCAGAGTCAGTTCCGGGTCAGATCATTTACACTGCACAGGTGCTATCTTTTCTGTTGGTTCATAACCTCATGTCTGGCTGTTCTAGATTTCCCCAGAACATTAAAACCCCACTTTCTGTTGGTGCCTGCAAGCTGACAGCATGTGCAAAAACTGGTTTGGCCGCCAGAGACGAGCTAGTTCACTTGTGCTTGGCCTTGCGAGCCAGAGCCTGCAAGTTAGCCGGTCTTCCCCATACTGTCCCAAACACATCCCTCTCCGCCCTCAGAGACATCTCCAGGGGGAGCTCCCTCCCCGACCGCACCACCTTCTTTATGGCTCTGACGACCGGGGTTGGACCCTCTGTGTAGCGTCCCAGCCACCGCTCCGCCTCGAGGAGGGCACACCCTCCACACGCATCCCCGGCCAGAGAACCCTCCAGGACACCGTCCGCCAGCCCGGTCTGTAGACCCATTTCCGGGTCCGCTTTCAAGGCACCGCCCAGCATTCTCAAAGCATTCTGGCTGCCTACGATACGAACCAGTCTGGTCGCTCCGCCCCAGCCAGGCACTAAACCCATTTGTTTATGGACAAATTGGATTACACTACCTGGTGCCATCAACCTATCAGGGGAAGGACAGCGATGTTTGTGTGGATACATCACACCTGCCGGATTTGTTGACATATCAGTACGTAGCACTTGCATTTCAGGTTATGATACATTTGCAGAGGTTATGGCAACAAGCGTTTGAATGGTGACGTACCTGAAGTCACAGGCAGTGGTGAGCTCCGCCCCTCCTCCTAGTGCCCGGCCCTCCACTAGAGCTACAGAGAACAGAGGCAGCCTGTCCCGGGAGAACACATATGTCAGCACAGCTTGTTGTCTGACACCGGTGCCATGCAGGTCAACATTCACACTGAAGGAGGAAGAGGTATCTTACTGTAACAGCCGAGTTAAGGCATTCTGCATGAACATGCACATATTCAACCCGTCCTGAAACAAAACACAGCGTTGGGAAAGTTAAAATTAGGTAAGGTATGAATGCCACAATAAAACGCTACTGGTTTGGATAGAGAAGAGAAACAGTTAGAGACCTGAGGGCTGGATATAGCCCTGACAGCGTTGAGGTCCGACCCAGAGCAGAATGACCCAGCAGCCCCCTGGACGATGAGGCCTTTCCCCTCCATCCACCCCTCCAGCTGAGAAACCCTCTCCTCCAGCTCAACCATCATAGAACCTGGAGATGACGGAGTCAGGTTCGCAGGAGGAAATTTGAGCCTGAAGTGAAACGTGAACGTACCAGTAGAACAACAAACCGATTGTGGTGTGTTGCTGTACACGTTTTTCTTGCAGTGTTACGCACTGAACACAAATCACTTAATTGAATACCAGTCTCCTTTTACCACAACATCTTGATAATCAAAATCAAAAGGTCATTATGAACTACAAACCGACAGAATAATATTGCCCAGTCAGGTGAGGGAACCGAAGCAATATTTGACCTGGATGGATTGCAGCAGATTAGCCAACCACAACATGGGTCAAAAACAACAAGTTGGGCTTTGCTTTCATACCAGAGAAAGCATTCATGCGAGCAGGGTTGTTGACAGTAAGCACTGCAAGGCCTGACTCCT
This sequence comes from Novumbra hubbsi, assembly GCA_016801125.1. Taxonomy (NCBI): domain Eukaryota; kingdom Metazoa; phylum Chordata; class Actinopteri; order Esociformes; family Umbridae; genus Novumbra; species Novumbra hubbsi. The sequence goes on from JACXGK010007977.1 coordinate 15,670, forward strand.
GTTTGACCAGGTTAATAGACCCTCCAGGGAAAGCCAGAAGTTTCTCTCTGATCTCCTCTTCCTGGTAACCACTGGCAGGGGTGTACACGGACCCATTCCTGAGGAGGAGCTGTCCCCAGTCAACAGACCTTCTCAGAAATCGCCAATTCGCTGCAGAGACAACCATGACACTGACGACAGAGAGGAAGGGAGAGGGAGGATTCTGTATTATTCAACAGAAAAACAAATGCCTAGGTTTTATGGGTAGCGACCTGTAGCGCATTAAACGTGTTTGTCTGTTAACTGAGGCAGACATACGCTGTCTCTAAATATACACTACACAACGCATGCGCGTGGACCAGAATAATTCTCGACACACGCTACCTACAAATTAAGAATTTACACCTGCGCATTGAGTGTGGGCTAGTGCTAACCAACTTTGGTAAGGATTTATTTCATTTTACCTAAACATCCCATAATTCTGTAAAACACTCTCTACAATAAAATGATTAGGGAATTTTAAAATGTTTTGCATCAACATTTACAAACCTCCGCAGTCTGAAATCTCAGTGTTGTGGAGTTACCTTGAAGCTTGTCCCCCCGGAAACATAAACCACCAACGGAAGATTCTGGCTGCACTTTGCTCGAACCTCCACACGAGGGCATGCCAATTCTATCGATTAGCGCTACGATTTAATGAGAGTTTAGGATTTAGGTTTAAAACTGATTAATTATAGCTGTGATATCCCTTTTGATGTTATATTTCAATGCAAGGCCATAATCAACGCAGCCCTATTGATATGTCAGAGTTCTCCTCAGGTTAGGGATTGGATGTTTGACAGAAAACACACCCCAATCATAATTATACACGGAGAACGTATCGGAGCAGCACTGCGGGAAAAAATCAGACCTGCTTATTGCGTCCCCTTTTCATCCCTGCTTATAAACAAAGCATACAGACTGCCATGCCCTTTGCTACATTCATTCACCACGGTTGTCCTTATTCAGTAATGAAAGAAGGCTTGGTTATAACACGTGGTCGGCAATAGTCTAAACAGAGGTTGATGCCATAAGGCAAATCCGGTTCAGTTATCTTTCCATTCATACAGGAGTGGAACATCATCCAGTACTGCTGAGTCACATGTGCTTCTAATGTCCTGTGGATCTACAGACCCCATTTGATATTTGATCTTTCTGTGGGTCTGGCTTCGTGGGTCCATATGGTCAAAAGTAGTAAATTTTGGACTGCTGGAATACCTTAACTCTATCAGCCAATAAAAGCTTTGTGACAGCCAACAGCAGCCCTGTGTTGTTGCAATGGCCAATAGTAGCCCTGTGATGGTATGTCAGTCAATAGCAGCCCTCCTTTGATCTAATAGCCAATGGTAGCTCTGTGACACTGTCAGCCAATAACAGCCCTGAAATGGTGAGAACTTAAGGATAGTAAGCCAAACATAAACATTGTACATGCATGCCTTTGATCACATTGTTCTGGGACGACCTCAGTATAAGCAGAGACAGACTGGTGAGGTGAGAGGGAGGAGAAAAGAGAGTGGAAAGAGTCCCTCTCTTTCTCCATTCCTCCCCCCTGAGGCAGGGTCCCTGAGTCTGGGTTAGAGTATTTCTCCATTCCTCCCCACTGAGGCAGGGTCCCTGAGTCTGGGTTAGAGTCTTTCTCCATTCCTCCCCTCTGAGGCAGGGTCCCTGAGTCTGGGTTAGAATCTTTCTCCATTCCTCCCAAGTGAGGCAGGGTCCCTGAGTCTGGGTTAGAGTCTTTCTCCATTTCTCCCCTCTGAGGCAGGGTCCCTGAGTCTGGGTTAGAGTCTTTCTCCATTGCTCCCCTCTGAGGCAGGGTCCCTGAGTCTGGGTTAGAGTCTTTCTCCATTCTTGTCTTGAGTCTTGGTTTGAGTGCAATGACCTTTTAGAATTCCTTTCCTGCTTTTAAATAGAACATTCTTAACTGTAGGGTATAAAAATGGAGCTGGACTCCAGTGCATTAGGATATATGTAAGCTCACAGCGACATACCATTTGTTTTGAGCGCACAATAAGTCAATAAAATAATGTGTAAAGACTTATAAGGAATATAAAGAACCTTTAAAAGCATGATTTGTACTGGACAGTTACTTGACTTTAAGCCTGGGTGTAGGTTTCACATCTCCCTAAACAGGGTGGGGCATTGTATTTCAGCCAATTGGCATGGAGGTAGTGACTGGTGAAGAGGGCCATCTGCTTCCCTGATACGTTAGTTCCTTTGTCCAACCAGGACAGGACATCCTCTCCCTACACAACATCACATATCTCCATCAAAGATATACTAACAATTGCGATCCAAAGAGTCCAGGGTGAACAGGTTCGGGAATGAGCCAGAGCCTTGACAACCCGGCCCTGGCCGGTGCACAGAACTTGTTACAGTGCGGTTTCCGTTGGATAATGGAGTGTGTCTGAAATGTGTCAGGCTCATGGCTGCTGTTGGAGGGCACAGCTCCGAGAGATTCTCAGAGAGGCAGACAGAGAGAAGCAAAGGAGGGCAGGCCGGTAAGTGATGCCTCTCCTGGTCAATACACAGCTGTCCGAAGTGCCACAGGAAGTCTGTGAATCTGCCGGAGTCAGCAGGCATCGCTATAAAGCTCACCCGAGACAATATGAACACGCACACACACACACAAACACAAACACACATGCACTATTGCAATTGAGCTGATTGTCTTTCTGTCAGTTCAGTGGTATGTCTATTTCAGGTCGGGATAGACGGGTGTCAGGTTGGCGTGACGCCATGTCCCGCAATGGAAGAGCAACCGCTGGCGCCACAGGACCCCTGGAGAGAAAGGGTGAGAGTTCAAAGGGTGAATGCGGACCTTGCAGAACTTTTGGAGTGGACCAGAGAACAGCTGTTCAAGGGGAAGGGAGTGCACTTGACACACAACAGGATAGCACAGCTGCTACAGTACAAGGTGTGTGTTCTGTGTGGGTCTTATGAGTGTGTGTATGTGTGTGTCTGTCTCTAAGCACTTTGGATTCACTGACCTACCATAAACACCACTGTGGAATGTTGGGGTTTAAAAACAAGGATATTGCTTGATCAAACATCCTGACTTGGATCCGCAGACTACAGTTAAAGCCTTGGCCTATCTATCTTCACCTGAATTAAATGTTCCGTCTTAGTTTGTGTGTAGGATCCAGCTGGAAAACAACCCATTTCTTGGCCTTTCTTGTTCATCTTTATAAAGGGCCAATCATTCTGAAATGTTGCTGTAACGGCTGATTTGAAGGAGTTTACGTGACAATGACACTGTAGAGTACAACAATGGGTTTCAGGATTCTACCACTTAGGATTTAGGTGTCCTGGGTTCACACTACAAAAAAAACATCTAGGTGTGTCATGCGGTTGTCCGGAGATCACTCCACTCTTTTTGCGTCTGAGAAGGGGAAGCCGAGAGCGGGCCTGTCATTTGTGATGTGCTCAGGGGAATTCCAATCTAGCTCCACTGGGCTGTGAGCACAGGTCCCGGTGAAGGTAATAGGGACCCATTTGGGATGCAGAAGATCCCTCAACAGGAAGTGGATGATGTCATGTCGCAGTGGACATTGACCAATTACTGTGTGACAGTGGATATCAACCGGCCATTGACAGATGCCAAACTAGAGGGGCGTATGAAGACATTATCCATTAGCAATGCTATATTTGCCCACCTGCAAGGTGACAAGCTCTCTCTTACACATCACTGAACAGAAGCGACCCCATGACCCTAGCTTAAAAATCACATTGCAAGCCCATGTGATAATAACACATGACCGAACTATGATTTAGTTATCCAAAGACACTGGCATCGCTGAAGGAAACACTGTATGTAGTTACATTTATTGCACAAAATTAAAAACTGCAAAGGCATCGCTTTCATGATATTGATATGTTTCAGTACGTCACTCACCACTTTCAACAGACTGAAGTACTTTTCAACTATCTGCAGTACTCTTCAACTCTATTCGAATGACAGAAGTATTACACACCTGACTGCAGAACTATCTAAAAAGACTGCGTAACTATCAGAAACAGATAGCTAGTTCATCATTGGTTACACTTAATAAAAGTAGAAAAGGGGAGTTGTTGTCCATTCATTTATTTTAAAAAGAAACAAATACTTTAAAGGGACTATATTCAACCGGTAAGCAGTCATTGTTCAAACGGCAGAATTACCCTTCAAGCATGGCCCCACTAACAGGGACAGCTAACACGCAAGCTACCTAGCTATCTGCTGGACAACAGGCAGCAAATTAAGAGTCAAAAGTAATTGTAGAAACGTGACAGTCCTTTTCAAATTGTATACAACAACCTGTGAATATTAAGAAACAGGACAGAATATGTAATCCAGCAGAGAGTTGATATTATCAGGTAAAGAATAACCTACATTATTCTGTACTACTGTAATTATTATACAACATGTACATTTAAGTGAGTTATGATTATGTAAAGTAAATGGGGTTGGGTACAAGGTGTGTTCGGCCCAAATGGCAGTCTAGTTCCTAGGTAGGGTGCCTATTGGGACTCAAGCTCAAGTCACAAAGGTACAGTCAGCAAAGGGGTATCTATAGTATAGTCTATAGTAGAATCTGCAGTAAAATGTGGCCTCCCCTGGTTAAGGAGATACATTCTAGAGATAAGTTCTGACCTAAGCTTCTCAACAAGGGTTGCTAAAGCACGTAATAGTCTGATGGCTAGTAGAAACAACAATCTTGGCTCGTTATGTACAAGGATGATGCTACAGGTGGATGAGAAGGCATCTGAATCGGGTTGAACGTCATCACGAACTCCCCAACCTTATTAACGAGGAGGGTTCAAGGTCTCGATGACATATAGGTATTCAGGGGTCGTCGGGGGGGCTCGAAGCAACGAAGGCGTCTCACTGGCTCAGACACCGGGGTCAGCTGGGCGTCAGATGATCACTGTGTCTGTGTGATAGGCTGAGTACGAGTAGGAGGTGTGTCCACGGGCGGAGACGGAGGAGGAGCGGTTGATGGGGGTGGAGTGCGTGGAGGAGGAGTTTGAGGAGGTGGAACGACTGGCCCAGCGAGAGGGCAGGCGGCGGTTGGCTGGATGCGTCGGACGGGGGAAGTTCTTCTGGACACGCGAGGAGCTGAAGGACTCCTTGCACTCCTGACAGTGAAAATAAAGCAACGAATTAGGAGACACGCCATTTGCTCATTCCCAATTCATTCAGTGCTACGGCTAATGTCAACCTTGTTTCCACACTCTAATTGGCCATCAGTACAGCATTTGTGTTTACAGTCCACACACAGCAGAGTCTCCCACCTTTAACCCCGGTGGGCCTTCTGAGCATCTACTCTACTTCCTGCTACTGAGTGTCTGCGAAACAGAGAATACCAATGCAGTTAAACTAAGACAGATCAAGCCCATGGCAACGCTGGTTCCAGATCTGTTCGTGCCACCGTGCCAGTCCTGGTCTGGCCAAGACAAACCTGATTAGGGGTGGAATGTTGGCACATACAGATCTGGTGCTCAGGATGATGAAGAGCCTCATTAAAAAAGAACAAACATCTAGCCAGAGGAGTTAGGAACTCACCCTGAGACGCAGTTTGAATGGCCTCTGTGTTGTAATGGACCCGGTTTGACTCTCGTGCTCTCAAGAAACATTTGTGTGACATTAGGGACGTTTAATTTAAGGAGCTTTCAATTATTGTGGTTTGCGTGGGGCTCTGAGTCAACTGGCCAACCGGAGATATTTCTGTAATTACACAAAACCTACCAGGGCAACAAAAAAAACTGAGTGAGGGAAGGAGAAAAACAGAGATGAAGAAAGGGAGAGTGAAAATGATCACATAGAGTGATAGAGAGGAGGGCAGAGTGAGGCAAAATGAGAAGAAGAGGAGAAAGAGAAATGTAAATTGACAGAGAGAGGGTGATAGAGAGACTGGGTAGAGTGTCTGCCAAGTTAACTTATTAGGGCCACATTTGTTACCAGGCTTATAAACTGAAATGGACCACATAGCAGCTAATGACAAGGCGTTGGCCTCTTTCTCTGCTCAAGCCCAGAAATAAACACCGTTCCCAGAGGTGCCGTCCTCAGCTCAGGGGGATCTGGAATGATTTTACAATGGAACGTGTGTGAGGTCTGAATCACAAATCCCACCCTATAACCTATATGACGCTCTACTTCCCACCAAGGTGTGCAGGGCCCTAGGCCATTTGGAACGCCCCCCCCCCCGTGCCACTGAAATGTGTCAGAGAGCTTGAAGCGGTAAAACAACCGGTCACAGAGGCCAAACCACTCCAGGAATTGACCAGAGTGGCGTGTCGCTGTCCGCTTGTTTTTGCCGTGTGCGAGTATCACCGCGCCCCCACCTGCAGGGTGTGCCTGGGCCCTCTGTGCGGGCTGTCCTGCTGGCTGAGGTAAGAGGTGTCCATCACCTCCCCCAGGAGGTCCACGGTGTCCTCCTCCTGCCGTGGGCTAGGACTAAGGCTGGGGCTAGTTCCTGCGTCAGGTCTGGGGTCGGGGCGGTGGTGGCCGAAGGGCTGGTACTGGCTCCAGGCGGAGCTCTCGAAGCTCTTCAGGATCCTCTCCACGGCGCCGTAGTTGGACCGGGAGTCCGCCGGCCGCAGGGCCGCCAGGGTCAGGGGCTTCCACGGCTGCTCGTTCATGACGCCTGGCGCGCGCAGTCCGGGTCCGCCGGGTCTCTGGGCGTCCTGCCACGTGGCAGACAGGGGCCCCGCGTGCCTCCGCCTGGCGTCTGTAGGAGGCTGCGGCGCCGGCGTTGACTTGACAGAGGGAGGCCTCTCCGCCTGAGCCTCGCTGTCCTGCCTCGGGACGTCCCCCGCCTCGGGTGTCTGAGCCCGTACCGGGGCCGGCTGGTACTCACTGGAGGCGGACCGTGCGAGGGGTTTGGACGGGGTTTGGTGTGTCTGCATCGGAGGCGCGGCAGGCATGTACTCACTGGACAGGGAACGGTACAGCACCGGCTTAGAGGGGCCGTTTAGGGGTCCGTGTTTGTGGCTGTTCTCAGGGCGGAGCGGGGTAGGCGCCATGTTTTTAAACTGAACCTGTGGTTGTTGGGGTGAAAGGTCAGGACTTGCCGGTGGGTCAAAAGTCCCGCCGGGATCCCCTGGTTTGGTATCGGGTAGGGACGGGGCCTGGCTCAGTTTCCCCACTGAACTGGGCCACACCTGTTTGACCTCTGTGTTGTGCCGTGACGGTAGGTTCTTCTCTCCGGTGACCCCACGTGCCACCTTGTCCTGCGCCATCTGACCCTCCGCGGAGACGCCCGCTAAGGTAAGACTGGCGTGGTCGTCGCGCCCCTCCTCATCCATCCCTCGGCCCATCTCAGCCTGGAAGAGGGTCCTGTTGAACTCAGCCGTGGCCTCCTCCAGAGTCCGATTCTGCCTGTGGCTCGGAGGGTCCGGGAGGGCAGAGAGTGGGCCTAAGGTCACCCCGGCAAACGTGTCTGACAGCGCCAGGGCTTTTTCTACCGGCTGGACACGCCTCTCCCTCTCGAAGCCTTTTGGGCTTCTGGACGGCCTGCGGTCGTGGCTGAGGTCTCGCCCAGCAGCGCTCGCTATGTTGACCTCAGAGAGGCTCTTCTGGACGGGCACGTAGCTGGACGACTTGCCGCTCCCGGAGAGGCTGCCGACGCAGGACCAGCGGCTGTGGCAGCAGCCGACGTGGCAGTGGGAGCTAGTGGGCACGACGCGGGGCGCAAACCCGGCGTCCGTCAGGACCTTCCCCTCGTTCTCCTGAAGCATCACCTCAAACTTCCTCACGATGGACGGGCTGCTGGCGCACTTCCTGTCCAGAGGGAGACACGGGCTGTGGCACCTCCGACCGGAACCACAGAGGGACTGTGGTGCTTGGAGGTCGTGGTCAAGAGCTGGAGGAGTGGGGCTGGGCAGGTACCAGGAGGTTGTCCGAGGTGGGACAGGAGGGGGTGTCGGCGGATGGGGGGCCCTAGGGTGACCGGGGTGAGCTTTGGTAGGGTCATCAGCCAACAGCCAGAAGTCTTCTTCCAGGCCCTGGAGGTCTCTCACCAGCTGGGTCAATTCAAAGCCAGGGTCCTCCAGTCCCTCCTGGGTCTTCATAGGGACCACCTCAGGGGGATGCGTTGATTCGGTCCCAATCCTAGGTCAAGACCCAATCAGAGAAATACGGCGAAGGTCATTACCAAGCAATGGTGACTAAAACGTCAATACCTTACAGCA